>JAOXYB010040783.1:0-13053 GCA_028565635.1 Phoronis ovalis | reverse complement strand
AGCGATTACTTTATCCAAACAGGGAGATAGAACATTACGTGAAAATGCCGATATTTCGTTAATACTTGACCGCGATCTAGGTTGACAAAGTCATTGTTCTCAGCCGTGATTGGCTGTTTTTTGTAATGAATTTGACACACTAATTAGTGCCAACCTGAAAAGTCGTCGTATTTCAAACACGCTTCCGAGAATGTATAGATTTAAGTTCCGTATCAGCGTTCATAAAATATAAAATATTGACGGAAATTAGATTTTGCATGAATTTGAGAATCCCCAAAAAATCCAAGAAAATCTAGAGAAACACCAATTCTCAATTAATGGGGGTGTACGAATTTCAGAAATTATAAAATCTGAAAAAGGGGGTGTGTACGAATAATGGAATTGTAGGAATTGAGAATAATTACTGTATATTTAACAATTACTGCACTGCCTTGATAAGTAATTACAAGGGTTTTAAGTAAAAAAGTTAGAGGAAATCAAGAATAATCTTTACAACATACATAGGTCATTACCTTACAGAGTAAATTTGATAATTTACACAAATCTGAACTACAATGCATACTTGTGGATAATTTTAGGAAACTAAGGGCAAAGGGATAGGAATCAAAGCCCAAGGATATGTAATTCCAAAATGAACAAATTCCTATTCTAAACAATATATGAATCAATATGTCTAAGCAAGCAGATTAATGCTGTATAATCAGTTGCCAATAAGTCCTATTAGTTTTCATTCATAAATAAGTTGGCTAGTGATAATCTCTAGTGGCGCCAATACTTGACAAATGAAGATTTTATTTAATGGCCTTTTATAATACACTCAGAAGGCAAAAGACAGGAAACTAAATTTCAATACACTTGAAACTCACTGGTTCTTTTATCAGCACACCTGAAAAGTCTCATGTTTTAACCAGAGGCCTTCATGTTTTCAGATTATACAAGATTTGTTGTTAATTAAACTATGAGCTAATTGTTACAAATCAAAGATATTATTTCGAAGCAGTAAACATAAGTGCTATTAAGTTAAAACAGAAGACTATAGGAAATGAAATAGACAATTTAGTTGGATGCTCCACTATAAATGGCATGGCAAACTCAATTCGCGCCTTCCGAGTGATCAATAAGAAACAACCATTGCCTGTGCTAAATTTTATGTTTGAGATGCATCTAGGGTATTTTGCACCTGTCTTGGATGTTTCAGCACAAAATATAGAAGATACCTTTCATTACTCACCATAGGCATACCAATCATTCATGTATGTTATACAACTTATAAAGCAATCCAGCTTTGATCCTTTGCAACCTTAGATGGTTGTAGAAAATAAGTTATACCTTTTATAGTTTTTTGATTTTTTGCACACAAATATCATGAACATTTTAGGAAAGTTCTTTGGCATCATTTACAGAAGACATTACTAATATATCTTTAAAAAAAATGCATAGTTCAGGGTCTAGATTAACTTTATTTTTAATCCTGTGATCATATTAATAAATCAGAACTCCGTTAATTACTGAAACTGTCCATTCTACAAATCTAGACATGGAACAAGTTGTAAAAAATGGTATTTTTTATATATATTTACAACTCAATGACTCACAGTGCCCTAGGCCAAAGATCTGATGTAGGAAAGTGAATGGGAGATCACCCAGTGGTATGACAGTTAATTTCAATGGAGACATTTAATATTCCCTTGTTATAGCCTTTAATGGATCATAGCCTTCATTGAGGATATATTATTACAGGACTGCTTTCAGTCAGGCATACAACAATGTTAGCCTTTGATTTAGATATCCATACTAAAGCATTTCTAACAAGATTTCTATCTGGGCTTTGTTGCTGGTATCAGTAAAACTCTCCCTATATATCATGAAATTGATGCATCTTTATTGTGCACAAAAATGATAGCTTTTGATTTAGATATTCATACGAAAGCATTTCTAAAAAGATTCCTATCTAGGCTTTGTTGCTGGTATCCGTAAAACTCCCCCTCTATGTCATGAAATTGAAGCATACTTTCAAATGGAAAATCAGGAACTAACAATCTTTTTGTATTGAAATTCACACTTTCAGAATTCTGTATATGATTTCCCCTACTTTCTGGTATATACAACAAATGGTACTTTGCATTGTATTTTGATTTTTTTTTATATTCCATTACTATACTTAAAAGATCATATCTGTGACAGGCACACAAGTACTTTTCCAAGACTTACACAAAACATGTATCTCATTAACCCAGAATACTCAATGCAGGAGAGTACTAGCTGTTACACAGTAAATTTTGATTACACTGTTATCACCTATAAGCTTCTATGCTTTTATGACCACATCAGTTTACACAGTGCTAAACTCACATTATGATTGCTTATTATAAGACCTTGAAAACATCACCTTAATCTTTGCTTGTGTATTGAGCATGTTTATTTAGTGATTTGTCTTAATATGCATTACATTAACATTACATGTACCATGCAGTACACAGGTATCCTAAGGTAAATCCTGGACACTTTAATACACAAGTATTCCATGAATTCTTCCAACTAATTATTTTCCATCAACAAATTCCTTGTTCAAAATATATTTTATGTATATTTGAGAAACTATCACTATGCTCTATAAACTTCTACTATAAAGAATGGAAAGATTAATTTATTTTATTCAATTATGCTCAAGCACTATTAAACATTTTTTTGACAAATTATGCATGATAAATTGCAACCTTAGCCTTGGAATGACCTACTCCTCCCCAAATTTTCAATGCACACCTTAGCACTGGCTATACCTAGCACCAATTTCTGAAATGAATTATAAGGAATGCAGTTGACAAGTTGTCACTTTATTATAGATGAATGCATTTACTAAACAACAGCACACTGTAAAATAATTAGGGCATTGTGGTAAGTAGATTTTTAAAAGACAATTGACAAATGTGTTTCACCTTTCCATAAATACCTACATAAACCAATGGTCAATGTATTTTAAATAATATATGTTGGATGTTTCATTATTTTTTAAGTAGATAATGATATATTATAAACAGTCTACTGCAAGGTCAGAAAGATGCTTTAGTTTTAAAAAAAGTTATTCCCACAATAATTTTACTACAATAAACAGTATTTAGGCTTGGTTACTGCACCACAGAAACACACCTAAAAATTTTCAAAGAACTGTTATAATTCACAAGAGTATTAAGACTATAATGATTTGATCTGTCAAATAAAATAGCAATCATAATGACCTGGATCATTATGGGACTAATCATCTATTATCTGAACAGGAAACAAGGAGACAGTAAGACTCAGAAATAGTTTGTTAAGAGACAACTTAACCATGAAGATGCCACTGGGGAAATCAACATTTAATCCAGTAGTCATGAACATGCACAAAGAAAATTTCCAGATTGCCTTGCTTCTCTGTTATATAGTTGAAATCTTAATTAGAACAAATGATCACTTGTTATTTTTGGTTGAAGTGTTTTACATTAGGGATCTGCTTATCCAGGCTTCAAGATACTTTTTTATGCATGTAGGGTCAGGATTACACTACATTTGTGTCTGATGAAGTAGCAGAGTACTTAAGAATACATATGGTTTCAATATCATACTATAGACAACAGAATAAATATATTACACTATTGTACTCCTGAAATGTTCCCAATCAGAATTATAAACACACATTTGGAGAACAACCTACAACTTGAATTTGTCCTTTTTACAACTATGGAATCGGGTTAAGTTCTCTCATTCCAATATCTTATTTTATGTAAAATGTCACAACATACCAATAAAAATCAACAAGCTGCTCTATGCAGTACAATATACACAGGCAGATCAAAGGACATTTGCTAAAAAAAATTGAAAACAAATCACTTACCGAAGATTGGTCACTGTTGTAGTTAGCCAGATTTGTGCCCACCAAGTTTTTGAAAAATAAATCCTCTTTAGCAGCTTGTAATGAATTCAGATGTGCACTGACATAGAAACTATCTCCTGGAAAATATAAAACAATTTTTATTGTTAATTTTTGTTATATCACAATGTTACGAAACAAAAAACATGCATGGAAAGCACAATTAGGCAGAAGAATCGGTGACTGGGTTGCCTATGTTCAGTATAGCGGTTGACCAAATATTGCTCTGTTGGCATACACTACTGGTTAGAAACATGCAAAATTCAATTTTGAATTAAGAGCTCCTGTGCCCAATCTTGTGTGTTTTAAAGTTACATATATACCCGTTACTATATATCATACGTCATGGGCATTTTAAAGTCTGTATTCCTTGACCAGTCCAGACAGAACATGCCACATGAACCTCTGATCAGATCTGCAGCTAGCAACTAAAAACACATCGTGGATATCTGAACTCCAGTTTGTAAAATGAAACTGTAAGAGTTCTAAGGAAACACTCAGTTAAGCCATATATGTGCTACAGAAGAACTGAGCAGTACTAAATGAACGCATACACAGAAAACAGAGATTTGCACCAGTCATGCTTAGTTTTCAGCACTGTCATTTCTGTTTGAAGTGTCTTAAACGCACTATTTTCCAGAAAGCTGATCAAGCTGAAAAATATACTAATTGCCCATTTTATGTAGGAATATGCAATTCATCATGATGCAAGTTTATTTTGAAGTATCTCTAGAAAGAAACTTTAATTGGGTTGGATTGGGTTGTTAAGATAATGCAAAATGTGACAGGGAATTAATGACAATGATTGATCAGTAGTCTGGTCAAAGAGATCATAAACATGCATTTAATTAGAGGATAGATGTACACAGGACTTTCCTTTCCTTTGTACAACATTTACATAGGCTTTGTTACAGCTTAAATGTTTATATTTATTTTAGCACCAAGTTAATTTCACCTGAATACCAGCTGAACATTGTTATATAATAAATTACAACACTACAGGTATATCAGTTTTAAACAGTGCTTAGAAACTTGGGTTACAGTATATTGTATGTTGATCCAATACCATGAATATATATAGTCTGTAATCAGATAATGAGAGACTGCAGTTAATGTAAGCAATTTAAATTAATTGTTAGTGCTGATGTAGGAAACTTCAAAGCTCTGCTCTATTATTTTAGTATAACAGTAAAATATGTTATTTCTGCATGAGATCATATTTTGAATGTTATAACAATATTTCATAGTAAACCTGCCTTACTTATGGAGGTCACCAGCCACATGTTTGTGGTTTTCTATTGTATAAGCTTTATGTAACATTTGACAAACAACATCTTTGGCACAAAGAGAAATTAGATCTCCATCATGAAAGCCAAAATAGCTTTACAATGCTTACATAAAAAACATAAATGTTTTGATAAAGTTTACAAGTACATTGGGGAATGATTATTAGCTCAGCAGGTGTGCAGTTCTATATAGGCAATAAAGGTATAAATGGCCAAAGCAGATATTTTGTCATGGATGTGGACATTGTAATTATGGCCATATTTTAATCCAAAAGCAACATTTTATACCTGACACTGGGTAAACTTGATGGAGTATGCTGAAGTAACCAGCTGGATATCTGTATAAGGTCCATATCACTTATGGTCGATGCATGCGCATCAATTCAGTAAATCCCTCATGCACCAGTTGAAACCATAAGATGCATTCAGAACAAGATAGCGTTTCTAGCAGGCAAATTATTTCCGTATAGAACAATATATCTGAATAATCATATTTTTTTAAAAAATTATTTCAATAACATTTAATACTGGATTCTGTACACTTGCAACTTGTTAAACGCGCTACTTGTGTTTTTGTATTCATGTTTTCACAATAGGGGCATAATGGAGTCCCGCTTTCCACTAAATTGATTAAGCCCTCTACCCTGTCCTAACAGTGTACCTACTAATCAGCATTTCCAATCAAGTTCACCCATCATGTGCACAAAATGGTATTAGGTTTGATTCTGATTATTGCCAAGATTCAAACAAATGTTTTCAACGGACATAAAGCTGGATTGGATGATCATTATTGTCGTTCTCGTGGCCTTTTGAAAATATTGGATCCGCTTCAGTATAACATCCCTGTATAACTCTACACTAAAAGTTTTATGGCCACAAAAATAATAATCAGGTGTATATTTTATTAACATACTTTTAGTATTTTTATGCTTTCACACATGGCTAAATTATAACCAAAAGCATTTTCAAGTCAATAAACAGTACAGTGTTATTTCTCTAGTCTATATATATATATATAATTATCCATCCATTTTATCAGTGTTTTATCATAGACAGGCTATAAGTGTTTTCATTTCTATTGATAATCAGTTCTAAGCGGCACTTTGATGTAGCATAGATGTCATGTTGATTCAACCAAGTAATACCATATTCAAAGGGAAGTTAATATAATCAAGATAGATTAATAATGGTTCAGAATGTCACATCCACTCTATGGTAATCTTCTTAAGAGTATTAATTTGGTACAAAAACAATTGGTTTACTATTGGATTGCTGTTTCAATTTCAGAACTGAAAAATATATCCCCATTTGGGATTTATACTTCAGTGTTTTAATTGTATATATTCCTAGTAAAATATAAAGCGAAATTTTGACATCAAACATTTTATTTTACAGGTGTTTCATTTAGGTCAAATACAATTGTTGGGGGAGGTTGGCTTGTCACTTTTCTGTTTTTAGATCATCCCCTGGATTGTTGAATTAACAATTAAAGGCAAATTCTGCACAAAGTGCCAGGTATTTTTTCTGCCTAATTTTATGTATTCCTGTTACATTATTGCTATCAACATTAAGGGAACACTAGAAAAAATTTCAAAATATTTCAGGTTACCATGCTTACAGTAATACAATACAGATTTTTTTTGTTTGCTATAACAACTGGTAATATTTCTAAACATTTTTATGATCTTTTAACACTATTAAAGGTCTCTGTTCTATCTTATCATTTCTCTACCCAAAGTTAATTGCACTACTTATAACTTAAAAGTAATTTAATGCCTTATCTAGTAATACCATTCTACCTCAAGTTCACATCCAACAATATACAGATGTTTCAGGACATAGTTCAATCATAGGTAGCTACAAATGAAGATAATGGAATTCCATGATATAAAGATGATCATTCCTTGACCCAGATCTATCAGGTAAATTGTACCAGATAATGGATAGATTCACATTAGACAATACAGATTCACATTTCCTTGTCATATCAGTTATACAGATCTAAACAGACACCTGCTTTGAAGCAGTTTTCAATTTTTAGTATAGATCTTAAAGTATATATATCTTAAAATACCCTATGCCTATGACTGTTAACTGCATACTGTAACTATATAATTCTACTTTTGTAATTGTAATAAATTTTAAATTGGAAAGATTGAGAGCAGACATGTTCAGTTTTAACTGTTACAGAAAATTTAACAGGACTTATTAATGTTTCACCTACAAAGATAGAAAAGGCAGTCAGAGGGAGAGTACGAGGCATGCCCCCTAATCTTAACTAAGTCTTGGAATAAATTGTTGCAGTTGTTGTTTCATATGTTTTAATTGGAAAGTTCCTACTGTAGTTATAATGACACAATGAAGAAAGTACAAGACAAAGTTGTTTGCAAGCACTCTTTCATTTTTTCAAAACAACGCAAGAAACAAAATAAGAATTTCCAAACCTAACAAAATGCTGGGTATAAACTTATATTTATGGAAACGTTTACACTGCCTTTTTAGACAAGAACGTTCAGGTGACATGAGAAAACAGTTCTTGATGCCAACAATAAAATAAATAACACAAGTCACTACCCACCTTGATGATTGAGCTGATTTCCACTGCTCTCATCTGTACATTCCAACATAAAGAGAAACACATGCAAAATAAGAAAAATGTGAAAATATATCAAAAGAATAAATAATAACATAATCAGTGCCTTGAACGCGACTATTGTGTGTACACTACATGCGTTTGATCACGATTAAGGTTGGCAATTTCGCTGGGACCAGCATGAGTTGTGCATCAATGAAAACTGGATAAAAAGCAGAGCTGGCAAAGTGCTAATTCCCCTTTTGTTGTTCTATTCCGACTCCGAGAGTCATCAACTGAATGAACTGAAGCGGTGATTCAATGCTTCAATATTTGAGACAGTGGTGTGCTCAGAGTTTCGCTAAGATATTATTAAGTTCACAGTTGATCTTTCATTTACTGTTACTGAAATACTATTTTTGTATTCCTGTACTTAGTCATGATGAAAAAACAGTGGTAAAACTAGTTTTAACGGTTTCTTTGATCTAACACATTGACTTTATTATCTGGCTTCGAGACTTGGTCGAAAAATCAAATATTAAATCAGGTAGAATAATAGATTTGTTTTCAGTCGATTTTGAGGTTATAACTTACCGTGTTTACTTTGATATTTTCCCATATCTTTCCTCTGGATAAGTTTAAAACTTCACATTGTAATATGTCTAATCCTGCAAGTAAAATCCGTGAAAAATATTTGCCGTTTTGTGAAGTGTTCTATACAACTCAACATACTACCGACAACACTAGAGTTCAATGGGCGGAGCATGTGCCCGCACACTGCATGATTGGCATGTACGAGCGAGTTGATTATCTCAGTGGGTTGTGAAACATTTCAATAGTATTTTCGTTACTTAAACTATCAGTGCACACAAGCAGATAGAAAGTAAGCTGTCAACAATGTATGTATTTATTTTATACTCACTAGAAACTGTAAAAAATACAGAACTTCGAGTTGCCAGCAGATGATAAAAGTTGTCGTTGCACCCCAGAACTTGTGGAACTCGATTTTGATTGGATAAGCTATTGTAAAAACAGCTGGGATTGGACTATTCTTGCGGTTTTCTTCTTTGGTCTGCCTGGGTGCACATCTTATTCATAGTAAATTTACTTTGATCTAACCGACTGAAGTCAATAATGCAAACATACTTAGCCAGCTTTTACACAAACATTTTTTAAATCTCGAATCCCTGTATCCGTCTGAGAATAGAATACATGTAACGAAATAAAGCAAATCATGTATTATTTTAAAGATTTAGTATGAAAGATAAAAATATGCTGGAATAACAACTATATCAAAGAAACATTTCTGCAAAAACAGATACTAAACTAGAATATAAATTAGATGTATTGTATTTTTGTAGTACTCTAATCAGCTAACAAAAGACGAATAGAAATCAATATGAGATTTTCATTATTCGATTCATCACATTATTTGTCCCTTAGGACTTGTATCTGCATACGCTCTGTGATAATTCACTGGGTATCTCTGAAACTCTTTAATTATAGTAACTAAAAATCTTAGTTATTACAGTGTACTATTTAATGCTGGACCCGGGCACTCATACGGAGATGTGCTGCCCAATCCAATCCAAAATTTAGCTTGTGGTGGCAAACCCAATCCAAATTTATTGAAATATAAGGGTAGTAATCCAATTTCTTTCGAAATATAAGGGTAGCAACCCAAAATTTTAAAACATTTGAGTAGCAATCCATTTTCACCCAAACTGACAAATGCAAACCAAATTCCAAAATCTATTTATGGAAACAAAACTAAAAAGCAATCCAAAATTTGCTAGAAGCAGCGGGTAGCAATCCAGAAAAAAAACAGGGACTCACACCTCCACAAAAAATAATTTGACGGAGTATCCCCCCGGGATGCTGGAAGGTGTTGGATCATTGTGCCCTACCCAAGTTTATCTATAGTTGACTAAGCAAAGCAAGCTCTCCGGTGATATAATGAGTCAAAAATTTGGTGGGGGTTTGAAGCTCCAGTTCCCTTGATAAAAATTACTTTCCAAAATGTATCCCCATGGTAAAAAAACTTTATCTTATCTTGAAGAAATACACTATTGGGAATTACATAATTATTAATTGAAAATATCTTCCCATTGTAAAAGGATATCTGCAAATGAAACACCCTCATTGTTAAAAATTGTCAAAGAAAAGATATCCCATGGTGAAAACTGACTAAAAAGGGGGCCGTGGGGGTGGCACACATATACGGACACTTTGAATGACAGTGTCCTCCAGGTGACGAAGGGGTCGGTTTGAATTGGATAGGGATGTGCAGCTGAGGCTCTAAATATTTGATCATATTTTATTGCCTAGGCAATCTAGAAAAAGAGCTGTATTTAGACCAAAATAGTGAAAAACCCATATTCCTGGAAAATCCAGGGTACGAATAAACACCTCGAACTTCCAAAATGGTAATCTATCCAAGACTAACATTTTTTGATAAGCAAAAATGGGAAAAAAAATTCCGAGCAGAACCACCTCTAAAACTGCCACTTGACATCCCCATTCCCCTAAGTAAATTTCCCCACCAAAAATTGACCCTAAGCAAGACCAAATCCAAAAAACTAACCCTTTTTAGTCAAACTGATGATTTTCATACTCTGAATACTTAACGCATGTTATGCGCTTAGTTATACATGCTCTAAGTTCTTGAGGATTTTTTTTTATTAGTATTTTCTTAATAAAAATGTTCCTAGTTAGCCTTTAGACCCCACAAAAAGTATGTTTTTCACTCAATTTTTGTAACCAGCAAGCGTACCCACTTTATATCTGAGTCCCTCCGAGCTTATATCCCTGGATAGTAGCTTACATTTAGACCGGAATTTATGACCGGATATAGGAGTACCCGCTCAGGATATCTGCTGTGGTAATTTTGCTCTTCTAGTAATGATAAACATGGATAAAGTATGTGAGTTATAAATATAGTATTATGAGGGAGTTGAAAAATTGAAAAAAAAATAATGTTGAATTTATGATCAGATACTACAAAATCAACAGAAGAAAGAACTAATGAAAGTTGTCTGGTCTAATATAAATAACAAAGCCGAAAAAATATGCTCACAATACAGTACAGAAGTGGTGTGTGCGTCCAGGTGATGTACAAAGTGGAGTAGTGAGAAAAGTTTTGGTTTGTTCCTGGGGAAACTGTTGCATGATATCTACTGCTGCCATCTATTGAATGACTTTAGAAATGTTCTTTAACACAAAAATTGTTTGTTTGTTTTTTAACAAGGACTTTTTGTATCATATGAGCTATGTTGCAAAAAGGACAAGTTGTAACATGGCTAGTAACTACTTAGTACTAGCACTAATAACGACCTTTTTCGTGTTAAAACACCTGTAATGTTTATGATTAAGACGGCCACTAGATGACGTTACTATTTAGATAATTAGATAACAAAATACCCGTATGTCGCCTGATCATGAGATTTGAGGTTTAAACGGTTCGAGATTCGGTAATAGAGTTTCCGTAATATTTTCATTTTCATAACTGAAAATTAAATAAGCCAACTTGTATCTGATAAACAACGAACGGACGGGTTTCAAACCCAAGAAAATACGAAGGTAAGTGACATTTTTATGACTAATTTAAACCCGACTGCCAGAGTGACAGAGTCAACCAAAGTAGCAAAACAAATATTTGTCGCTTTTTCATGCCAATCATGGTTACTAAATCGAAATTTATTGTACTGAAAGAATTTCAAATATTCGAAAGTGCCGACTTCTTGATATTTCAAGACCATTAAACGTGTCACTGTTTGCCAAGATGGTGATTTTTGTTGTTAGGTGATATTCAGATATGATCCCGGTATTTGATCGTCAAATGTCTCCTACACTGGCTACAGAGTACAGGACTCCGGAGTACTGCTGTTAAGCAGACGGAGTACTGTAATACTATAAACACAAATACACTGGCTGAAGTAACTTTCAGACTTATATTTGTATCCAAACTGGAACATAGTAGTTAGTACTGTAGCTACTACGAAAAAAAAGTATGTCATGGTCTGCCCAAGCGTCGGAAGTAGTATGCAAGCAAGTAGCAAATGAAAGAGACAGGAGGCCCACCAGTTAAGTGAACGGAGCAAAACAATAACATATTGAATGTGCTAACAGTAACTTTTCTCTTTACTCCTCTCCTCATCGGAGTCTCACAAACATGTCAAAGCTAGCTGCAGTAACTTTAACAACCTTAACAGCATAATAACTGCAGTAGCACCTAATACAGAACAAAAGTCCTAATACAACACACAAATTATTTGCACAATCTTACCTGTTTTATAAGTAAAGAATTGCAACCATGCCAGAAAAAGGCCAGATTATACTGGGATATTGGAGATCCATGCAAAAATAATCCCAAGAATATGGATCCAATGCTGGTACAATTATCTCAATTATAACTCCTTATATGATGTGGGTTAAGAAATTCAGGCTAATCCCATCTATAATGTATAATTATCATAGTTAAATTTAAAAATAGTGTATTTCTAAAATCTGGATTAAATATAAAGGTGGCTGGCTTATGAGGGGGAAAGCTTGAGAATTGCATTTATTCTTGAAACAGCATGGGAATTAATGAAGAATTTGTATGTATTTTGATATAAGTCTTCAGATTAGCAGATATTTAAAAATTTTGGATTGAAAATTGTGTTGTGGTTTTTGCTCTATTGTGTCACTTAGGTTTTGCTCCATTGTGTCACTGGTGCACAAACACTGGATACTATTAAAGCAGTCTTTGACAGTATCTCTTTGAACCATGTTTACAATTCAGTAATTCACATCATGAAAGGAAAACAGCTGGGTACCAGCATATTTCTGTGAAGGCAAGCAATGATGGCTTTTCTACTACAAGATGTCTTATAAATGCACTAATCAGTAAAGCCCAACTCATATTGTGTGTACATAGTATTTTATTATATATAACTTAGCGCTCAAATGTCTCAGAACAATAATGCCTTAAAAAATATAAACCATAAAAAATATCCTAATATTTGAATGTGATATATGCCAGAAGTGTATGATAGGTTACATATGTAAGATGAACTGAATCCAATCATAAGAGCCCAGGCTAGTTTGTCTGACATAGCACTAATGCCATCTCATTGATCATTTATGCACCAGTGATCCTGAATGCATGACCCCCTAGTGACCATGTACTGCAAAAATCAAAACTATTTATGCAGCAAAGAAAAAGGCAGTAAAATTAAATGAAAAGTAATATGGAAGCTATGCAAAATATATTTTTGCCAATAACCTGGTAGCAATTCCAAATTTTT
>JAOXYB010040772.1:0-13053 GCA_028565635.1 Phoronis ovalis | reverse complement strand
TATATATATGTATTGTGTTTCATCGTGTCATCATGATGGCTTTAAAGTATTCTACTCACCGTTTCGTAATCCCGAGTCAGCTAAAATAGAAGAGAAAACTTATTTCAATAGGTGTTACCTAGCGGATAACGCATTCAAACGTTTAAACTTTTTGTCCATGCCTTGTGATGAAGATACAAAACCATCAAACTCATTCAAGGCAAAAAAAAATATTGCTTTCCAAAAATGATATTACTAGCGTGTAATATAATTTATTTTGTTGACAGTGATTTCCATCAACATGTAATTTAGTCAGCTATATTTTTTTCGTTGATTTTGGACACGGTAGAGCTAAAGAATACATATTCATGAGCATGAATTGTATGGGTAGAATATTTCAACGAGACAATTACATAAATTTACTTTATGGAACCTTTAAGGAGATAGAGAGATTTAGTACTTTTACGGATACGTAAATAGATGCGTGATTACCTTCTTATACATGTATTTACTCCAACGTTTTTTCCGATCACACTTTCCCCTGGACATTACTCGTTTCATTTCAGCCTGGACCACGCTGCTAAGTTCTCTCCTAGCGGTAGCTGAAGGAGACATTCTCAGTCCTAAATGATTCAGTACATTTGACTCTGTAGAAAGCCTATGATAGTAAATATTGAAATAAATGAAACATCAAACAAATGTTAACACTGAGAAATTGGTTTTAAAACCGGCGATTTCACAATTTAGCAATGATTGTACTTAAACGGGGTTGTTCTGGGGGACTGTTGATAATAAAAGTCAGTTATACGTACGTATATGTTTTTTCTTCAACTTATGCATACGACTTAAATGAAGCAGCGAATAGTCGGCATATTTTATTTCGTTGTTTAAAATTAAGAATTTTAAGGACTTTTACTTTTTATTATTCTGTCATGGACATATAATATATAGTCACAGTCCATTTCGATCTCATCCGGGTGTTTTCATTTAACCGATTGTTACTGCCAGGGTACAGTTGCAAACAAAATACCAGCTTCTATCAATTATTCTATACCTTGATCTCCCAAACGAGTTGCTGCTGTCTTGACTTCTTGGTATCTGTCCGTCAAATACAGATCCTACATAACTATTTCTGGCGGAAAGTGACAGTTTTCTTTGAGACTTATCCAGAGATGTGTTCGATGAGAACGCGTCATTATTATCACTTGATTTATCTATAATACTCGAATCACTGTCATGAAGACCATGCAAAGAGGAAATAGACGGTCTGTGGTAAATTGGGACATGCTGCTTCCTTGCTGCTGGATAAGTCACTCGTCGTTCTTTTCGATTTCTTCCGTTGTGCTGATACATGAATGCCGGTAAACTCTTTTATGATATTTACAATAATTTTATCGAAGGAATGTATACCAATATCTGAAACACAAACGCTTTTTAAAACTTTATAAAATTATAATGTTCTTAGCTGTCACTCATGATTGTTGGCTTCTAATTTTTCCTTCAGATCTCTAGATCTATGCCTGTATGAAGTGAAATACGTTGGAAAAAGATAGTTGCTACTTACCATTATGTGCAGTCGGTGGTTATGCTTCATTTCTTAAATATTGCTTTCAATAATTCACGGTTATTTTCTTCTATACTAATACAATATAAAAAAAAATCGCCGAATTACTAAGATTGATACAGTGCAACTCTGATGTTTATTTACAGTAATAAGAAACAATGTCTGTTGAGAACAGACACATCATATCTAAGTGGTGTATTATTTCAAACAGGTGTGCTAATCTCCAATCAAAGATAGTGTACATGATAGTGATATAATAATGTACCGAGGGTTTCAATACCGCCGGAGTACATCTAGCTAGCACTGGCTTACTTATTATTATTTATGTCACCTGTGCTTCTGACACTCGTGGACCCGGGCTCGTGGACCTACTGGTGACTAAATATGCCGTGATTTATGACGGCTACATACTGTTTACAGTGTCATGTCACCCACTAGGTATGTGTATATCAAACAAAAGTTGAAGCCTCGTGTGATTGAATAATATTTGTCGTACTTTTTAAGATTCGGTATATTAAAAAGGTTTTTAAAATTATTAATGCTTATATTCTTTAGTAATACTGATCTGTTAAAAATATGTCCATGTCCCTCTATTAAATGCATTTTAATTAAAAGGAAACATGCCGAAAACAAGTCCTAAACTCAATTACAAATTACAAATCAAAATAAAAACTAAGGATGGGTACACGTATGTTTCTGTTATATGGCGGATGATTTTCAATTATACCATGTAAAGGAAACCTATAGAAAGTTGAGCCTGAAACCGTGTATTTATAACTTCAGTGAAATATCTGTTTGGCCTACTGTAATCGCAAGTTTAACACTGACAAGGATTTGAGTCTTCTGTAAACGACGTTATCGCAGTGTGTCATGTTCTTGTCAATTCTGCATGATACGAATACGCGGAAGTAAGACACTACCAATTATTAATCATCCAAATAATCCCGAATAGTAAAGAACTTTGTTCACGAATGCAAGGACAGTCTAAAATGACATTTTTTATATCCTGACTCTGATTAAAATATCAATTAAAGTCAATACTTAGAATTATGAAGCTTATATTTATAATTAAAATTTTAGTTAGGTTCCAAAAGGCATACAATGAAACTTTAGAAGATGTAATTTTGGTTCCAAAGCATATGCCCACACTAATAATGATTTAAATTAAACTGTTAATTGTTTTAGCTAGGCTGTCTTGGGCAAGTCCTAGCATTATACTTTCATAAATTATAAATTTTATAAATAACTTATCTTTATGAGTAAAGTTGGATTTCTCATAAAATTTCAACGTTTTAACTTATAAATTCGACAGCAACGAAACTAGTATACCTAAGTCATCCTGTATAAATCATGTATATGTTTGCATTTACATCAGAAGAATGCATCGGCAGTATATGTCCTGTACAAACTAATTGTTTTGTAACTCCAACAATTTTCTTAAATTCTCTGTTGTCATGCATCTGTTTCATAGAATGTACTTTTACGACATGGCTATTATTTGTAGTCAGATCAGCACAAAATTGTTGATTTTAAATTGAATCAAATTCATGATTAACTACTTAATTTGCGCGATCTTGTGGAAATTTCATTACTGTTATCTGTTATACAATTTAATCTGTTTACCTTTCGCGTAAGAAAACGAATGGTTGAAGACTTAAATGTCACCAGTGGTAAGATACTGAGTCAAACTGGTAGTATTTATATATATTTCTTTTAGATCTAAACGGTAGTTCCACATAAAAATATTTTCGCATACCATAATGCTCACATAAATGTTTGAGTATTTCGTCTCATCGTAACAAAAAGTATTTGGACTTACTAATCAATCCCTATAGTACCTGATACTACTGTACTCAAGACATAAGAAGTAATATTTTATTCACATAATTTGAACACAACCTAAGACTTGTTTGGTGGTTGTATTCAAAAGAAACATTCGACCCTGATGTATCAGTTGCTGTATATATGCTGAGCTTTGTGCTGCATGTTATTTTTGCCTCTATTTTGTTGATCTTGCGACATCGCTAACGGCCTTTGTTGTGATATTCTGATACGTATGACGAATAAAAAAAAGATTTGAATTTGATAGCGAATACTTCGGGCAAATACTCATAAAACTAGATTTACAAAGGGTCTGGATTTGTATAGGAGTTGTAAATGTAAAATCTAGTTATGTAATAAATGCATGTTACTTCTATAAATCATAAAAAATTCTGTGTCACAGTTTTCTGAACCACACATCTCATTGCATATTGCATAAAATCATTTATCAGTATATTTTAATAAAGCCACAATGAAAACGAATGAATTTATGAATTTTATAATAATAGAAATATTTTTTTCCTCGGCATTATACCATGAAATAGCAGGTTTAAAAAACTGTAACATAGACATGTTTATTCTAATCTGATTATACCGTTTCTTCTGGCATATAACTTTATGTAAACAAGTTTAATTAAATGGCTGAAAGTAAATAAAGCTATGTGCCAACGCCGGGCTTAAATACTTTTGTTCCACCCAGTACATAATTACGAGTTCCCTGTTAAAATTTGTCTTCACAGTCAAAATATATGGCAATTACTTCTTAACATGTTTAATTTTATTTTAATTACGTCCGTTAGTAATTAAACATGATAGTTACATAATACACAAGTAATTTGTACTAAATAGCAATGCAAACTTGTAGGTGATTATAAACAAAAACAAACATTAATGCAATAAATCTTGTATATAACAGGCTTGTACAACTAAATACAAAAGTATCATTTAGTATCATCACGTCTTTAGTTTCACAAAACACCTAGTACAGGGTGACACAAAAGTCACCGTTTGATTTGATCTTACAATTACAGTCGTTTTTGAATATTCACTGTCGGTTCACTGTAGGTTTATATGACTTCCATGCGAAGTTATTTAGATTACGATCTCCTTGCATACAAATGTTTCTAAAATTAAGCTAATTAACAAATTCCTGTATATTTACAAATATTTGTTTCCTAGATTGTGAAAAAGTAAATTAAACATGGACAAAAAGCACTTACTCGACTGTTTGATAATATATGTTCTGTTTGCATTATGTTACATTAGATAATAATACACCTATAATTTCATTAGGTGTATTATATATGTTGACCCTTGGGATCTTTCAGCGAGCATGTAATAACTACTCGTCTGGTGCAAAAAGGATTATGACAACTTTTTCTTAAATTTATTGTTAATACTGGTATGTAAAACTATTGTTTTTTGTGTTTTTGGCGCTGCGGTTTCTATGTAAACTAAAAGAAAAATTCACTTAGGGCAAAGGTAATATTCGCAATTGCTTTTTGGTTATTGAAATCAATGTCAGTTATCTTTATACATCAAAGTGTGTTCTATCACTTTCGTGATACCCTGTACACACTATATACGCGTTTGTAATGACTGGTGATTTGGGTGAACATAACTGTCCATACTTTACTGCAAATTCAGTCTGAGCAGAAAAGTCACCTAGTAAGGATGTTTACTGTATAATAGTTATCATGATATAAAAACTTACATCAATAACTGCTAGTTTAAGTGAAATAAAGATATCCCGAAGACTATGGTTGATGTGGTGTTCAATCAAATTGAACATAGAAGACATATAATAAACAATCAACGGACGGAAACGATGGTCTAGCGAACACCACTGCATCCAGCAATGAAGAAGAATATCTCGAGTCAGTTAAAGTGAATATGATAATTATTCATAAGTTCATAACTTTTTGGAGTGTGCAAGTGTGCATATCTATCATGTATGCTGTGATTTGAACGTTGCAAGTTGAAAAAAAACAATAACTAACTTGAGATAAAATTTCCATTCATTCAATTACTATTAATTTAAAATCGCATTACATGAACAATGTAATTGTTGAAATTATTTAATTCTGATTATATTAAACTATTTTGAAAAAAATTTAGTATGAACTGTCGAAGGCTGTGCATCTTGACAATATACATATAATGATGTTGATTTTCTCAGAATTTTGACAATATCGAAATTAAAAAAGTGTTACGGTGAGCAACCAACACCCATCTGACGGTTCAAATATTAATTCGTGAAGAGGTTATCAAATTTAGGTATTAAAGAGGAAATAAATTCAAACAACCAAGTGACAAATTGTACTAAAAAATTGTAAAGAATCATTTAGGATACGTTTATAATATTTAAGGTACCGTGAAGAAAAACTGCAGCATTGAGTAGGATATCACTCGCAGTAACCGATGGAGAATATATCTTTTGACTCAGGTCTCTAATGTTCCCGGAGGGGTACTCGAGTTATTTTTTGGTGGGGGTGTGCAGCCGAGTTGAAAATTTTGGATTTGGAGTGTATACTTTTTACTGTATTTTTTTTGGATTGCTACCGTATTGATATTCAAAAATAATTTGGATTAATTTTAGGTTTATATCCATAATTCCATAAATAAATTTTGGAATTTGGTTTGTATCAGTCAGTTTGTGTAAAAATGGACTGCTATACTCAAATATTTTAAAATTTTGGATTGCTATCCTAATATTTCACAAAATTTGGATTGCTACCCTAAAATTTCCAAAAATTTGGATTGGGTTTGCTACCACAAGCTAAAATATTTGCCACCATTGCTGCCATCGATGGTACGGACTCCTTTTGGACAGAATGAGTACTTGTGTTACTTTGTAATGCTGGTACAGTGTTGGCCGGTAGGAGCTTCATTTTTTGGGTTAATGGTAATTACCTTTGATCGACTGTTATCCATTACCAGGCCTCTCTTCGCTACAACGCCATAATGACGCAGAAAGTATGCATGGCAATGAATATCAGCAGTCATTTATTCCCACTTCTGATGTTTTGCTTAGTATCGCTTGGTCCAAAGCTAGAGGCTTGAATTCCCCCTCAACAAGCCATGCTTGCTAGAAATTTCCTACGACCCTTTTATATATAAAACAATACTCAGTTTTACAATGTCAACGCCATTAGTTGTAACATACTTTCTGTATTTCATTATTTTCGCCATTGCTCACCGCAAACAGAGAATAGCTTCAACGGTAAATGCACATATCAACATACCCTCTCACCAATGTAAGATCTTAAAAGTAATGACTCGTATACGGCTTATGTTATTTAATTGCCGTCTACAATCATGAGAGTTATATTCCATGCTGGTCCTACTTCACCGTGCTGGCATCATTCTTTAAATTATCTTTTTGTGCAGTTTCTCTATTGCAATAGTGCAGTAAATCCAATAATTTACGCCTTATCGAATGTTACATTTAAAAAAGCTTTCAAGAAACTTTTTCGTTGTGGGAGATTATAACAGAGCAATGCCCAAGACAAAACTACGTTACTTATTGTATCACGGTTCGTTAGGAAACATTCAACTACTGACACTACATTTTGTTAGTTTATTTACTGTTTGTATAAAATACGGATGAACTGGATGAGCTTCTCAAATAAGGAATACATGTGAAACCAGTACAACAATAAACAAAGAAAGGTAAAGAAGCAAAAGTCTGTATTTACAAATATTCACTCAGTGTTGTTTTACATGAAATTTATTTACAAAACTAAATAAATATAAAAAGAATTACCCAAATTAGCTACTATATTTACTGAATAATTGTTGAGAGATACATTTTTTTACTATTTTTTCTCAACTTGTGAATGTAAAATTTGTTTTGCTCACAAACCACGAAATCTCACTTATAGCATTCACTGATTACCAGCCATGCCAGCTTAAAATAATTATAATAAATTATTAGTCATTCAACAAGTTGCATAATCAATAATAAATTACAATCACAACGGCTGAACTTTGTTTCTTACGATTACTAGAAATGTATAAGGGTTTTATCATTCAAGTTTTAAGTGTCGAGAAGCTAAGCTCATCTCTATCTTTAATTTATAATTTTATCAAACGTTCCATAGTTTAATTCTTAAAGACTCGGTTGATTTTGTCCCTTCCTTGTGAATGTTTACGAAATGTCATGCATTGATTTTTCGCTTCTCATAAATGAATATACTGAAGAAACAAAAATTACATGCTATACGTTTGCTAACGAAAAAAATTTCACTTAAAGTACAGTAAATTTAGTATTCCTGTATTTTTATTATCTAAAGAATTTGGATTGGTTGGCTTTTGTAAAAATCATAATATGGAATCACTGATCGATGACTTGTTTTGTACACATGACTTTTATCTTTTGAGTAGCTAGCTAAGTCAATGTAGTTTTTTGTCTTTTTAAAGTCTTGGCTATATCCTGGGTTGTCCTGTTCCACACTTCGGACTTATATTGCCTCCACTTCTCTTGAGTATGTAAAGATTTCTTTGCTTGTTCTTCTGACATGTATTGTTTGTACTAAAACAGAAAGATGCCATGTACAAAATTTTCTTCTTGTTATTTGCTAAATTTAGTACTTTCTGTTAATATAGATTTCTTCTTTAAAATAAGACTCGTAGAAAACACATGTAAGTGTGTAGCTGCTCTAAGTCAGCATATTGTCGATCACGCAATGACCCATACTATAACTGAACTATTTTAAAACTTCTCAGTATCCCGAGGTCTTCTAACTTTATTATTTTTGTTATTTAAGTAATTAAAGGAGACTTGTTCTTACCATAGTTTCAACTTTAAGCATGGTGTTATTTGCAGCGTTTTGTAGAAAGAACCTCTTACTGATCTTAATGACCTCCGCTCCATCACTGATCAGGCTCACACCTTTTCCTTCTGACGCAAGCGTCTCATGCATGTGATCTAAACCCTGGAAATAAAACAAAGTAATGTTTTTACGTTTATATGACAGTGCTTATTATTGAAAACACAGGTAGAATCTAAGTTTTGATTTTTAACTTGCTGGGTAAAAGCAAACGTTATAAACGACAGCAAAAACATATGCCAGTAAGTCAAAAACAGGATGAAGAAATTCAAGGATGAATATAATGTTATGACATAACAATTATAATCTTAGTGTATGGGAATGTATTACACGGTAAACAACTTTGCAGCCAAAAAGAGAAAAAAGCCTCCAACTGAATACATACAGCATCTACATGATAATTGTTTAGCATTGATGTGATAATTTCTGAAAGATTTGGATGCACTACATTTCATATGCAATGTTTAAATCGAATTTGAACTCTTTGAAACTATGTTGTACAATTAAATTTGGAAAGCCTGAAGATTGTATAAAGTGACCCAGCCACATACAGGTAAGAGTGACGACCACGTAAATAAGAGGGCTCATGTTAAGTGATATATGCTCTTGGCAAAATTCGACTCTACTGTAGTATGCAATAAAAACATTTCCTCTCATTATATTATCCTATGATATATATTATGGACAAAATGTTAAGTAGCTCAGATTTTTTTATTAATATTTCTTTAATGGGTCAACATAGAATTATTTTTGGTGGTTTATTACATAATCAGTACCTTATACAAGGCAAATAAAATCTGGCACACCTGCTAGCTGGACATGTTTGTTCAAAACAGAATTTTGTTTCACCGGGGTATTAATTCAAAAATGACAATTTCAGCTATCTAACTTTGAGTTCACATTGGGAATTTGCAAAGATATTGAAAGTGGTGTTGTTGTAAGCACATACATGTACAGTCGAATTTAAACACATTTGTACTGTAGTTAATTTTGCAGAGTTTTGCAATTTCCAATAAAATGCATCTGTCTCTCGCATTAGATGCCAAGTGGTTTGTTGTTTTGTGGAGGGATATTGTCCACCGTTTCCATTCGTGCCTGGGTAGCCTATGGGGATTTGTCAGGTCGGCCAGCGGATTTTGTTTAGGTGTCTTAGTTAATTAGACAGCATTCTAACACACAATGTCGATGCAGTCATTTTAAAAATTGTTTATAGTGATAAGCATGCATTCCTTTGTTGCAACTCTTAAGGATGGTGTCGACTTGATTAGATCTCCAAGGAGCATGTGGCATCACAAATCAATTACCCCTATAATCAGTTTTCTTACTCGTCGAAACCTGCGATGAATTACAACAGTTGCCATTAGTTGAAAGTTTCACCAGTCGGCTAATTAGAGACTTGTTAATCCCTAGCTGTTTAACAACATGATGCTGCATCATGCCAGATTAAGCCATATACCAACTGCACGAAAGGTTTCTAACTGATTTATCAAATGTCTGCGTACTTGACATACTCATTATTTTAATACGGTTTATTTGATTAAAAAATGAGTACTAATCTTTCAGAATTCGCTCCTTATCACTCAAGAAAGAGATTGCTAAAATTGTCATTTTTGAAATGCTACCCCACTGTGACAACAAACCCTGATTTCAAAGCAGTTCTGCTCACCAGCAGGTGTGTGTTTTATTGTGTGTTTTTAGGCATTGATTCCTGAATACTATTCACAAAAATCTAAATTTTATTTTAAAAATCCGAAACTAACTTTTTGTGCATGTTATATGATGGTGCATGACTATTACAATGACTGCTGGTCAACTTCCTAAATAGTGAATTTTATCAGAGCATGCCTACAAACATAACTTAGCCATGTGCTAACTAACTAAACTAACTTTAGTATGACCGACAGCACAGAGCCGCATTGTGTCATGCACTCCTCATGCAACCCCATACAGTCACCAAGCTAGGAACTATACACATAGTAACTTCGATTCTGTGAAGTTGACGAAATTGGGACAGGTTTTGTCCCGCTAACACCTGCATATACACGTTGTGTACCTGCTGCACTTCTAATAATCCAGTATTCCATCAAGACCCTGCATGTTACAACAGTTAAATGACGCTTGTTGTTTTGTTTACAAAAGACTACTCTTATGTACGGTTTTTCATTATTCTTAGTAAACGTAAGTCCTATCATTTTCTTACTATCATGCTGGGACAGAAAAACAAAATATGGAAAAGCAAGAGTAAGTGGGTTAAATTTAAATTAAATTACCAAGTCACCACAAGACCAATTCATTACGAAGTGCCACGGTTATGGTGGAATTACTTACAAATACGTCTCCTACTTTTAGTTCATCTAACTGTAGAAATGTTTTTCTTTGGGGTTGAACCTCAGGAATTGGTGTTTTTGGTTTAATTAGCGCATCGAGATTTGTCTTTTCTCTTGTTAGCCATAAACTATGTTGCTCGAATTCCTCGTCCGGGTCTTCTCGGCATGGTATCTTTATGCCTAGTAGCGGGGGAAGCATAGATTCTTTTCTCACTTTTTTCCTCTGCAAAATGAATAATGGCGGTATTATTTATCAGATGGATGGAGGTATCGATCGATCGCCACCCTAATGTTTGTTTTGCAACTTAATTACTAAAAATAGAAGTCCATGGAATAGAAGTCTCTTTTTAATATATAGAAGCAATATACTCAAACGATCTCAACTGAAAATTAGGTAATAGAGGACCATTGCTGCTTGCATTCAAATGTAATAATATGGTAAAGGTATATACAAAGGAACGATTAGGTGTATCCAATTATAATTATTAGTACTGAATTATCACCTAATTTGAAATTAGCATTATTTTAATTTTGATTTTGTCCCAACCAAGCATGCGATCAGCTGTTCATAACAAAAAGTTTACCTTTGGGGATTTCAACCATGGATCGGAGTCATTGTCATCGGAAATGTTGTCTTCTGTCTGTACACGTAGTAATGTTTGGTTACTTGAAACTTTTTCACGTTCAGGAATGGACTGTTGGTCTTTCTGCATTTCATATCGTCTGTTAGCACGTGAGATCTATTGATCAAAACTAGGAATTTAATGATTATATAAACGGAAAGAACGTCGATCGTTGCGTCAAACGCAAAGCAAGTGCGGGATCGAGTAGTTTGCAGTAAGCAAGTAAGCATGTACAGTTACCAGTTCCGTTAATGCCTTTTTATAATCTATTTATATATCAGTGGATTTCATTTTTTCAAGCTTTTTAAAATTAGGTGGCTTTCTAGCTAGGTGTAGACGACTTGCTGGTTAAACATCTACTAGATTCTTTATCACCTACCTCGACCAGATATACCACAAAGTCTACAATCTTACTTGTTTGATGGCGTGTTCATAATCGGGTTTGATGTCACTTGATGGGAGTTGTTTGGTTGGCACCGTGCACGCGATAGTACTAGCATGTGGACTTGTTATTACTAAACGCTTGTTTGATATCTAAAGAAATGCACAGCAGTTCGTAATGCAATGTATACAGCACGGAATACATATTGATACCTCGTGTAGTGGCGAATTATAGAAAATACCCTTTAATCTGTCAACATGTAACGAATACAATACAGAACTACAATTTTTTTAATGAAGATTTCGAAGAATTTAATGAGTTGTAAATATTCCGTGCTGGACAATTTTGTTATATTGACTACAAAGCACTAGTATGTCACCAAGACACAATACCTGAAAACCATGACATTTACAAGAAGCACATAAAAAAGAAAACAAATTAAGCTATCTATGACTCGAAAAACCCTTGGCCAATATATTAAACAGCAATAAGCTAGGCAGATTATACTTTGAACAAAACAGGCAGCTGAAATTACATACCCGTGGCAATGTATTATTGCTCGATGACAGAAGTGACTTTGCCTTTCTCTGAGCACCTAAATATCCCAACATATCTAAAAAATACAAGTCCTGCATGATTGTCTATAACTTCATAGAAAAAAATGATACCTTGGAAATCAGTGGTGGCAAACTTTCTGCAGTGCTTAATTGTATCGCTAGTAATCATTAAAATGCGAATACGTTCTCCTTAAAAATAAACTATGGTCATATATAGATATATTTCAAAATCATCATTTAATAAACAAATCCACTCACTGTCAGCATGACTAAATGTTTTTCCAAAACCGAGTTCTTTAGTACTTTGTTTTTGGAACTTTGTGTCATTTCTTGTATCAACCACTGATTGTATTCTAACCACCTTCACATAGCCCTACAAATAAGCTTTGCATTTAAATAGTTGGCTTACCACACTTTTTGATACTTAATCAATTGCTGCAATGTCCGATACGATTAGTTTATACGTTGTATAACACCGGAAAGGGTTACTTCCCATGCAGTCTGAATAAATCCCCTCCGTTAGTGTTCCGTACCTTCTCAACTAACGTCTGCACAGTCAATTTTTGTTTTATTCCTTCAACTTAACAAGAGCGAATAATTACGTCATTAAACTTTCGCCAACCGAAACAAGCCTTTCTCTCTGCGTCAAGTCTGCGTGATTCATCGTCGCCTACCACGTCCATTTTATCATGATGACTCATTCTGAATAGGTGTCGTCGGAGAACTTGCATTTTGCTTAGCGGACGACATAATGTGTGTTATCGACCCACTACCCGATAGTCCACTATTATTATAAGCTGCAATTTGATTGGTGTCAAGACTTTCGTGACACTATATACAGAAATAAAGAGATTATCGCTCTTCTGCTTTTCGAGATAATAAACAAAAATTGACTCTACTGAGGTGCGGAACACTAACGAATGGATTTATTCAGACTGTTTCCCATGTGGAACAGTTGATGCAACATA
>JAOXYB010040761.1:0-13057 GCA_028565635.1 Phoronis ovalis | reverse complement strand
CATATAGTTATTCTAATTGAATAATTGATTTGTAGACGATCCGTACGAGACCACCAGTCTATATGACCTGTTACCAGTTGTAGTGGGGATTTATCGAAAATTACCGCTATCAGAAAGTACCTGCCAAATGGGGAGTATCAGTTTTAGACGCCGGAGATCCTTGGAGTCCCGGATGGTGCTGATGTTAAAATAAATAACAACTTTAATACAGTACAAACATACTGTTATAACGTTTTGAAATCATTTTTATCAATGTTCTTATTTTTGTTAAATTTCTGAAAAGGTTTGCAATTTGTCTGGAAAATAGCTAACTAATAAATTTACGGTGGATGTTTTAGTTTATTTTGTAATGTTAAATCGTCGACGCAAACATCGTAACAGCAGAATTTTGCAATTCAGAAACAATGTTTTTTTTGCCCAAACATACACTGTATATAGAAATCAACGTAAAGATGAACACAGTAATACAGATGTGTTAAAGATAGTAAATATATTACATACTTTCACATGGGACATGTGTATAATTATAACATAAGAGAACATAATAACATGAATTGATCATAAATTAGAAATTAGTAGTCATGCACCATAATTTTAGACAATAAATTAAGATAAAGAAGCAGGCTACAGAGCTCTTTGACAGTTTTTCAAAGTATAGTTTATCCAACGGATAATTTAGGATTCTTTTCCTGAGGACAATAATTTGAAGAATCGTATATTAATGAACAGATATCGCACGATCACCGTGATTTTCAACATACTGTTTCAACACATGAATACACAAATGCTTATCTAAATAAACTGCGCAGACTTAGCATGAACTAAAGATAAAATATATTACAGGTTTATTTCAGTACTTTTCAGATTGCGATTTCTTACGTCTGCCTGTACTACTATATGCTTTGACGCTCTCGGCATACTCTGGTTTACCATTGTATTTTACAGAAGCCGCACGAATACGACTGGTTACAGTCCCCCTGCACAACGATTCAACGCGTTTTGCCATTTCTTCGGCTGTCTTTTGTTTTTCTTCCTCTTCTTCCTCATTCTTGTTTTTGCTTTCAGCTTGCTGATTATTCGCAGTCGCGCTTTTGTTTTTATAACTTTTAAAATGTTCCCGCTCCTTTTTTATCTGGTCTTTCTGATGTAAAGTTTCCTTATTTTTTACTCTGTTTACTTTCCCTGTCTGTTCGTCTTCGCTCTCTTTTGTGACCGACAAATTATCATTGCTACTGTTAATCTCCCCAGATGGCGCTGACAAATCTTCCTTTTCACCGTTACTACCATCCATATTATCATGGTTTGCTACATTGTTATCTCCCGAATTTGTTTCATCAGCAAAAGTTACTTTTGTTTGCTTATATTCATTTAATTCGCCATCATCTCCCCGGTTGTCATCATGCATTTCTTCTCTGTGAGACGGGACTGCTTTAAGTTGTGTCGACTGGGTTGGTTTTTGTAACCTTGACACAATGTTATCCAGCTTGCCTTCAGTGACAACTTTGAAAGCAGGAGCTTTATAATAAAAGTTAGTCCTTTGATTGTAGGCCTCATGTAATTTACGGCGGCCATATTTTGCTTTCCATATTGCCCACGATTTTGGATTCGTGGTTGCAGTGTGTTTCAACGACAATTCTTCCGAAACATGAATGTGGTGCATATCTGGTTTTGTGTAACAAAGATAAACTTCTCCGTCTTCTTCGACTACTGGGGCATCTTTATATTTACGATCCAACAAATTCATTGACTCAAAGTCGTCTGGTTCTGCGTATTCCACTTCTTCCATACTGATTTCAAGATCGCAGAATTCCCAAATATTTACGATCACGCATATGTACACATGATTAACACTATTAATAATTGCGTTAAATGCCTATATATACATTTCTCGGTTGTAATACGTTAAACTTATCAGTTTTTATTATATATCTCTGCAATCCTGAATGCTATCACAGGAATGTATTAAGTATATAACAATCGTTGACACATAGAAATCATTGGTTTTGATTAAACGTTCTCTTCGATTTTCTGTGAACAATCAATATGTGTGAGGAAACTCTATTATCTGATACTGTAACAATTATACCTGTCTGTAATATATAAGCTATTTATAGTCCAGAAGTATGTTCATAGTCTGTGGTTATTCATACTTGTATACTAAAGTATACCGCCTGCCCGGAAACATACCCTTATTAAGATTAAAATTGAGCGCAAAATAGACCATTACCATACAAGTAGTTCCATAAAAAAAACAGCTACTAACTACAGATTACCAAATGAAACCGTCACACAGTCTACCGTTAGCGTTCCATTGATAACTGTGAGTTATTCCTTTAGAATTTTTGATATCCTGTGTAAGTACTCGTTTCGATTCTGCTGGTTTATTTGGTGTACACTTAGCTAATCTCGCATTAACCCTGTTTTGTTTCTCGTGCGAATGTCTGCCTGTCCCGGCGTACGTCCTCTGAAATCCACCGATAAGCTGACCTTCGTCGGATACAGCAGACGCTACGTGTGGGTTGGTTTTCTTCACACCTGATTTTTCCTCGTGCGATGTGTCTTTTTGATTTGTAGCCGACATCTAAACTAGGACTAGGACCTACGCTACGGTAACTATAGAGCCAATGTGTGACTGCCTGGGTGATTTATTCGCTTATTATTATATATTAAAAGAACGGGTACAAATTTGCATAGAAACTATGCCTAAGCTGTATTTATTTATTATTTAAACAACAATACGGCTTTTATAAACTTTATCAACAATATAATTCTTAACATATTTTGATCGAAAATTCGATAGCTTTTTTTTAGGTAAATTTTAAAAACAAAAATTGCATTTAAGAACAGTTACTGTATACCAATATTATAAACATACAGTTCAGTTATTTTCTGTACTCTTGTCTTTTCTAAAAATAATCGTGTTCATTTTCAAACCTTTGATAATGCTAATATTGCGTGTGCGAATTTTAAGCAGCACGTCTCCTTTATAATTTACGATATCGTATTAAGTTGATGAATGAATGTAATCGCTTCAGTAGACCGCATTGAATTTCTTCAAAACAAATCACAATGTACACAATGCACTTAAGTACATAAATATGACAGAAATGGCTAAAAGGTATGGTGAATAAGACATTATTAACAACGACCGGTAATAATAAAAATACTCTGACGATAAACGAAAATAGTTTACTGAATTTTATTCCAATAATGACGGGACATCATTTATTTAGTAATATATATATATATTCACTCTTTAGAAATCACCTTTAATTTACATAACATAGCTGTATAGTGCAGCGGGGACTATATAAGTAAGAGTCTAGTTAGTGCAGTACCTAATTGTATACATTATGCACGAGGTGTTATTACCGATTTAATTCCGTTTTTAAAGTTATTTCTAAAGTTGTTTAGCTCCATACATAATAGTGCAAAATACGTTAGCAAAGCGACTGTACGTAGAAGTGCAGAACTGTCCAATTATTTATCCGGTTTCATTAATTTAGGGACGCAAAAAATAGATATCAATGGGTGTCTCAGTTTGACGGAGCATGTCCGCAGGACACTGAAGCAACTCCCGAACTTAGGAATGTTTTGTAATAAACCATCCCGTTAATGCTTTGTTCCTCGGGAAAAGAACACTAGAGGCTGCTGGATTTATTGAGGCTAATATATGCTTGCGCTTAGTTATGAAAGCAACCACCAGATGCACTCAAGTAGGCAGTCAATGTTGAAACGTGGTAGTAATAAAACTAGATTTTAATGGTTTTTTAAATAACTTTATTTTTAACTAAGCACCGGTCAATTACAAACTTAGGAATGTTACAAAACATCTAATATCTAATTAATTATTTCTATCTTTATTTACCTTATTATACACACTAGATCAAAAGAACTGGGAAAGCTGCCATAGAGACTACATCACTTCTTATAGTCTAAAACATATCTGCCCAAAAATTAACATCAAGGCAAAATTAGTAAATGTAAATTTTGAACAATAAAATGAATATAGTAACAAAAAACATATGTTAAAGTCATCCAACACGTTTTTTGAATATTAATTTTAAAAATGTGTAATTAAAAAAATATGCATGACAATATTACCAAAAATAATACTTGCAAAAGTACTTATGAAAGTTCCATGAATGAATAATGTATTCATAACCAACCCAATATAGATACAAATACTTTGCTTACACAAATCATTCTACTTTGGGATGCATTCAGTTTCAGCATAGTAAAACCCAACCCAATATAAATACAACTACTTGCTATTAAACATAAATGATTCTACTTTGGCCTGCATTCAGTTTCAACATTAAAACTAGAAACCTACACAGGTAACATTTTAGCAAATTAGGAATTCTGAAAAAAAAAAATTTGTATCAATGCAATTTTTGATTATCATATTAAAAAGAGTAAAGGGTACTGGGGTATAGTTCAATAAGCAACACATTGGTAAGTTGGATCTATGATATAATTAATAGATACAGGTAAACTTTAAATAAATTAGCTTTTAGTCATAAGGAAGGAAAAACCACAGGCCTATCTAACCAGCGTAGACTCAAACCGTCAATCTGCACTTACGCACCTGTTTCCTACCATTCGAACCCTTTTTTCGGGTTTTGCACAGACATTCCTGCTACTCAAACCGTCGTTTCCGTACACACGCACAAGTTGCCAGGAACTCGTACAGGTTTCCGGAGACTCGGACACTTGTCGAAATTTGTGCGAGTTCCTGGCAACTTTTGCGAGTCTACAGAAACGAAGGTTCGAGTAGCAGGAATTTTGGTGCGAAACACGGGAAATAGAGTTCGAATGGTACGAAACAGGTGCGTGAGTGTGGAATGACAGTATGAGTCCACGCTGGTTAGGTAGGCCTGAACTAGAATCACCACGACCTAAATAGAATATTGAATATCAAAGAAAGCAATAAGCAACCTGTAGCATTGCCAAATCTTACTACAATGTTAAACACATACTGAAAATGGTCCAAAAGTTGTCACTGAAAATTCAGAAATTAATACATTTAGTTCGGCCTCAATTGTTTTACTTTGGTTTATTCAATAGTAAAAAGTAGACCTCAATTACATTTGTTAGGAATTTTAAGATATATCTTATGTAAAACTGTAAAATATTAAGTAGTACAAAGATATTAATACACAAACAAAAATTGCACTTGGCATATCAACGGTAAATGTGCACTATTTCAACGATCAGAAAAATCTAATCCGTTAGTCCTTGTGACTATCCGGGAGTGACTCATATGACCGATTTACCAAGTTTCATCCAAATCCGTCCTTAAATTTTGAGATATCCTGCTAACAAACAAACAGTGGTGGATGCATAACCTCCGCACCACCACCTGGTGGAGATACATAAACATACAGCCTGCATTCACAAGAGTTTTAAACTGTAGCAATATTTGCCCTCCTCCCATAGCTGATTTTAAAAATAACATATACTAATAATATATACCTATTTGTATAGCTGCCTTATTAACATACTGTACTAACAAATCCAAACAATTATATCATAGAGTCATAAAACATTTTAGAGCGAAGTATGACTTAAACATTTACGTAACAATTGTGTACATAGTTCTGTTTCAAGTATTATAAACAATACTGGTAGAATATGAAATGTATGATAAAGTCAATGAACAGTTAAACATTGTAGCAACCTATACCTACTTCCTGTGTAAATGTGTGACAAAACAATACTTATTATTACGCTAATTCAAACAAAAAGCTCCTTTCTTATACAAATCACCCTGAGGTGCTCACAATAATTTAGGAGCCTGTTTTATAAAATTTCCAAGTATCCTTACATAAAAAAATGATTGCAATAGAATTACACACAATTACTGGCTATCCTCTAGACAAAAGTCACGCCTGGTTGACTTATTTAAAGTTTGGCTGACAATTTGATTGACTGTTTTCGTATCTGCTTGAACGATTTCACTTCACACAATTGATACCTGTTCAATGGCCTCATCTTCATTCCCATTAGACATCACTATGTCATTACGATTTATTACAAGGTCTGTTGATGTGTGCAGCATATTTGTAACAGTTTCAACATAGCCTTAAAAGGAAACAGACATAAGAATGAAAGACAGGTCCTCACCTATTAATCATAATTCTAGCATAATTTCAGTGAAACTTTTACAATAACTTCTAGGAACTAAATTTGCAATATGAAATATCATTTAGGGTTGATATGCATATCATTTAAATATTGTAATGAGAGAAAAGAATGTTCATTTTTGCAATTACATCAGACAATGCAAATCCAATTTTTGAAGGATTACACTGTGGGTGATCAAGTAGTAGAATATACCACCTCCTTTAATTTTTGCAGACAATCTAACAATGTTATCTCTTGGAGGAACCAGGTTCCGATCATTGCATTTTAAGAAACATCTGTAACATTCAAATTACTAAAACTAAAATAAAATTTATCGAAGTATAATAAAATTAATGAAAGAGATGGCAATAAGTGAATGTTTTTCATCAAAGAAAACTGACGTGATCAAGGTACTTTAGGATCATCAAGTGGTTGACACATATAAACTACATACTAGATAATTATACCTGGATTAACAGCTAACATCTGCATAGAGATCAGGCTTGCCATACTATAGATAATTATACCTGGATTAACAGCTAACATCTGCATAGAGATCAGGCTCCCCTTACTATAGATAATTATACCTGGATTAACAGCTAACATCTGCATAGAGATCAGGCTTGCCATACGGATATCTTGTGATACTGCTCCAGTTTGCTGTACTAGTTTTCTATTCATGACAAACAATTTTTCAGAAACATCTCTACCTGCCATATTTTCCAAAATGGCCGCAAGAAATGGCTGCTTCCGGAAAAGCTTCTTCAACTTGGGTTGATGCCAACGAATAACTCTACAATCCTCCTTGGCAATGACTGATACCTAGAATTAATTAATACACTGCAGTAAAATGTTTATTAAAACAACATTAGTTTCAATATACTATTTGCATGCAGTTGGTAGAGCCACTGGTCACAAAGCCAAATGTTCTCAGCATCCTGTATTTTATAAATGACCAATGACGAAGCTCCAGGTACACTCCCATGAGTCATTTACAAAACACAGCATGCTAGGATCATTCCGGTTTGCAACTATCCTTTCACTCCCTCCTATCATTACTTTCTATTAGATTGAATAATTAAAAGTACTTTGAAAAGATGGGCTAGGGTTATTTACCATTGAGGGAGTGGTCATCATGCTCTGCTTCCAAAATAAGCAACTGAACCAAAACAATATTTTGTTAATTTTAGTACTGGTCAACAGGGGACAGCGATTACTTTTGCATGTATAGCACAATCGGAGAATATGCCAATACATAATGGGCTCATATATAGCCAGTATTTAATATCATTAAACGCAACACATGGTTCACAACATGAGCATACAAATTAATGCTAATAAATATGAGTCATTTACAGCATGCTAGGATCGTTCCGGTTTGCAACTATCCTTTCACTCCCTCCTATCATTACTTTCTATTAGATTGAATAATTAAAAGCACTTTGAAAAGATGGGCTAGGTTTGTTTACTATTGAGGGAGTGGTCATCACATCCTGCTTCCAAAATAAGCAACTGAACCAAAACAATCTTTTTTGTTAACTTTACAGAAGGTTAACGAGTTATGCTATCCGTATATACAAAATACTGCTTTGTGATGTGTTAAAATGATGGCAGCAATATCTGTTGTGATGGGACATTACAGTAGGTTTCTGAATTACGCTCTCCCGTATTTACAAAATTCTGGTTTGTGATGTGGTAAAATGACATTAGAAAAATCTGCATATTGAGTATAACTGTCACAAACCAGTATTTAGTATTTTATTGGAAGTAAGCATAACTCGGAAACCTACTGTAATGCCGGTCAATAGAACACAGTGATTTTCATTACAATCCTGTATAGCATGATCGGAGAATATGCAAATGCATAATGGGCTCATATATGGTATACATAGCAAGTATTTATTATCATTAACCACAACACATGGTTCACAACATGAGCATACAAATGAATGCTAATACAAAAAATAGTAGCTTTTTTAATAATTCAAGACATACAATATGCAATATGATCATAACAATATCATATTATTACTAAAACGGCAATGAATAGCAGACTAGGAAGAACAAGATGACAATCATCAGAAAAATTATACTTTGAGGCTACTATAACTCACCATGAAACAATCTCCTTGTTTAAATGCCAGATACTCCGGTGAATCTATGAACTCAAACTCATGACAGGTGTGGAAATAGTGGTCTTTGAAATACACATCAAAACTGGAAACAAAATTCAATGATTACAGATCTATAAACTTTCATGGATAAACCTGGAGTCTCCAGGTTACAACCTATTAATATAACCTCCTGGTTTGACATCATTGAGAGTTTTGACACACTGGTTTACTCGCTGTTTTTGAACATGCAGCAGGAAAGGCGTAGTATAATACATTTAATTATTACACAATGTTTAACTGCTTTTAATTAATAAAATATATTAATTTTTTTAATATTAAAAAAAATTAAAATATTTTAATTATTAAACAATACTAAAACAATGGAAGTATCAAAAGTCTTTATCAAGATATATGACCTAGAAGTTTAATTTTTGCTTGCTGGATTCCTGCCTTTCTTCTGTAACATAACTATACTTGTACTGTTACAGTAACAATATCTGTATCAAAATAATAAATACAATATAATATTATTGGAATTTTTATAATTTTTTAGTGATTTTAAATTCATTTTTTTTTCTCAAGAATTTGTCCTTGAACAGGTTATAAATCATAAAAAATAAAACCCAAAAGAAAACAAAGGATCAACTATAACACATAGTTGTGGTCGAAAGGATCTCCCAGGCATGACTGTTCCAGTATCCTCCCTAATATTACACATGCAACCGGAGCATACATTCAAAAAGTTATTACAAACCTCCAAATAAAAAATAAGTTCTACATTTAGAATTTTTTTTTTGATATGGATATATAATATAGCATAATGTATGTACTCAATATTTTTTCCTACAACTCCGTCTCCTAAGTCAGATACATCTTTTATTTATAGTGTAACTGAGCCAGGGGGTACACTGGCGTTTTTTTTAATACCGGGATGTGTCACCCAACCCAATTCAATTTTTTTGCAGTATAAGTGAAACAGTCCAAATTCTGCAAAATATAAGGTTAGCAATCCAAAATTTTAAAATATTTGAATAGCAATCCATTTTACACAAAATCACTGATATAAACCAAATTTCAAAATCTATTTATGGATACAAACTTAAAATTAATCCAAATTATTTGCTGTCAACAGTGGGTAGCAATCCAAATTTTTAAATTTCTTTACAGCAGCAATCCAAAATAAACCAGCAAGAAGTAAACAAGCCAAATACAAAGTTTTCAACTGCGCCCCCCCCCCCCACCAATAAATAACTTGAGTACCCCCTGGGGTAATTCATTAGTAGGTTGCATCCACATAAAAACAGAAAATATGCAGTAAATGGACTAATGGAACAGCATGAAAACACTTAACCTTCCATTAGTAAAAGAACAGTCTCTGCTCGACAAAATGAGCATAAATCAACACTTACAGGTGTGTGTCTACTGTACAATGACAACAACCTGCAAGGATCCTGCTTGGTCCAGTGATTTATTAGCATGTTCAACTCTTAGAATAGTGATAATCACAGCTGGAAGCACAATCGCCACCGATGAATGACTAGGACTAAAAAAATAGGTGTACACGTACATTTCCGGTTGTAACCCAACTGACTCTGATTTTAACCCAGACCACTCTCTTTGTTTTTCCGCCCATAGTTCGGCAAATATCTGTGTTGCTTTTCTTTTCATTGAGTTTTTTGTGTTTTGGTCAACAACATGGATTTTAAAGAGTAAATAAAATAAATGTCTCAGTCACCTACCTACCTAGTCTGTAGTCCAGACTGTGTTCTGCATACTACTATTGTAATATCATTTATTGTTAAATATCATAATCTCTGGTTGTATAATATTAGCCTACACATAAGAGCAGAAAAAATCATGTAAGTCCCTAAAAAGTGTCAATACTTGCTTTATTTATATATACTAATTTGATATATATATGCACATTTGGCACTGGGTGAACATTTGATACTGGATAAAAGGTAATGGTGTAAACTGGAAAAAAGAAAATTTTGACAAGTTATAAATGAATAAGGTTTAAAAACACCCAAACGGTGTCTACTAGCTAGATCCTACTTTTTTTGGCCATGTAATAGAAACCCAACCTATATTTTTAGGCCTTATGAATATTTGTAGGACTATGCACTAAACAATGGTACACAAATATCATTTATCATATAATATATCTTTGCTTGAGATAAAGTTTCAAATTTTTTAAGAGAATAACACAAAAATGTTCTGCTGTATTTATCTTGTCCGCTATGCCAGCACAAGGTCATAGTTGCCATCGACACAATATAGCACGTTATTGAGCAATTAAAAATGTACAAAACAAAGAAACAATGTGGATAATCCTATGGAAACAACTGAATTTATGTTGCTTAATATTTAACTTTATTAACATTTTTTACAAAATTTTATAAACAATCTGTGTTTGAAAAAAATACTGATTCAACTTCATTGCGATTCGTAACATGTTGCTCAATGGCAGTCTAGGTGTACTTTCAGTTTAATTGCACAGCCCTGTGAGACAGTTTGCATATTAATAATTACTTTAGAATACAGAGTATCAATATCACACCATCCACAATATTTTTGATAGTACATATTTCTACCTACTAGTTATACAATTGAAATTTAATGAAAATTAAGATTGCAAGAAAGTTTTATGAACATAGCAAGATTATTGTTTTGAAACCCTGTAAACATTTGTGAATACGACTACACAATACTAAATGCGTTAATTTTTACGTTGTCACGAATCGGGAAAGTTTTGCAAAAAATAAGGTCAAATCATATGTACTTGGAACCAATTCACAGACCTCAGTTCTCTCTGCACAAAGAATGGTAAGCAACGTGTGAACCTTGTTTTGGCATAAGTATACCATATTGGACTCCCCATCCAACTCAACAGAAAAAAGTTAACGTTCAAGCACATATAAAATAGAGCAACAATCCCCAATTGAAAATATTATCTCTTCATAATGTGAGCGTACACTCTTTCATACACTACCAGTTAACTTTTTGCGCAGTCTTGTCCATACTGATTTTGAGAAACGCACGTTAGAACAAAATCGACTCATGAATCGCACTATTCAAGTGGCAAATAGTCCTGAATTTAAATTCCAGTTTTTAAAAAATTGTAATGATCTCTGATCTATGAAAGGATCCTAAGATTTACATGTAGTAGAAAGTAGTGTAAGCTCGAAATGTTTACGTGTTATGTTGAGCTGATGAAATTACAACTCAGTCAACATAAGGTTAAACTTTAATTTTACTCTTACCTTCCTGTCACAAGTAATCCCAATGAATCTGCAACAGACTTGCCCTCTCTTGCATAATATTCTCCTTCATTTAAGTCTTGAAACTGAGCTATGCTCACCAACTGCTTGAATAAATGTCTCGGAACTTGTAAAGGTTGAAATAATCTTTTATAAACTTCTTCAATTTCTGGTGTAAACTTCACTGGCCATATTGAATGTATAATAATCACAGCTTGGACTAAATTTATAACTGCAAAAATAATATTCCATATAAAGGTATCTAATGCACATAGAATTGTCCATCCCCATAAGGAAAAAAATACTGATCCGATAAATAAGACGCAACGTAAAAATAATATTCCAAAAATGCCATTAGGCGCTAAATATGACAAGAACAGACACGCATTCGCAAGCTGAAAATACACATGGTTTGCTGGTATCCAATCACATCCTGTCCAGTCTGTTGCTGTAACTGCAGTCAAGTTTGAGAGTTGTATACTATCGTTAACACACATACAAGTAAAATTTCCATTTGTGCAATTGTTTTCCATACTTTGAGAAATTGAAGACAGTTTGGGGTCAAAAAGAGAGAGAAGAATATCGTCTGTGATAACATCATTCTTAAAATCATGCTTGCTCACAGTTGAGTTGACATCACTTATCTTACGAAATAATCCTGTCAGATCCATAGTGAATTCAACGTGTTCACTGCCGGTTTTTGTTCACACCGGAGTCACCAGTATTTATCGATTTTTCAAGACTTTAATATTTGTTTGAAATAACTGGATCACAGTTCTAGAAGTTCGAAGAACTTAATAAAAAGCAGTGATTTTGGTTTGCCCTTTGTTTCTGCTTTACAGAGTCCTGTTGTACAAGTTAGCAGTCCATACACTCTAAAAGTCCTTACCCGTTTATCTCAAATCACGATTGTTCGATTAATAACTAAATAAGCCGGTACATTTTTATTTAAGTAGATGAACGATGTTAAGGTCACTTTTAACACTGTGATGTACAATTCCAATATTTCCGAACGTCGAACATTCCTCTTTGTGCACTGTTAGACTTGGGTAAGCTCATTCTTACAAACACATTAGTGTTTAATACGGTCCAGAATCGGTGATACTATTCACATGACATAACTAATTATCGCCACGATACCCCGGCTAGACGCAAGAAAATGGTTGTGCCCTTTGGCGCACCAGGCTAACAACAGTATTATTAATGATTATTTAGTCATGCAAAACAAACTGAGTCCGTTAATAACACTGTTCAATGAATTATCATAACGTTAACTTGCAAACCGTAATGTCAGATATTGTACCTGTAAATATTTCAAAGTAATTTGCACAGCACTATTCACGTTGCCCGACTATCATTTCATTTCGTATTTTCTGGATAGGCGTGACCTTGACATTGACCTAGTTAGGAGTGACGGGACTCGGTAAAGGTAGCTTTTAAATGAACGATTTCAAATATATTTGTTAAATAAACCGAAGCTGAGCGCCAATTTCTCTCTCGGTCCACTTGCATCACACATATATCTTAGGAAAACCGATCCATTTACCCCCCAAT
>JAOXYB010040739.1:0-13057 GCA_028565635.1 Phoronis ovalis | reverse complement strand
TAGATATATATATATATAGATATATATAGATATATAGATATATATAGATATATAGATATATATATACATATAAATACATATAATTTATTAAAAATCAGCTCGTGGCAGAAAACGAATTGAAGTCGCTTCGTGTCCACACTTGCAAGTTAAGTCGCTTAAAGCGCATCAGGAAAAAGTTAATCCACCTTGGGAAGAGGATTAATTTTTGCTTGAAGTGCTTTATTTTAATGCTCTTGAAGCGAATTATTCGTGTACACATTAGAGGCTGAAGCGCTTTATTATAAAGCGCTCTATTGTGAAGCACTCTGTGGTAAGTGTGAATGGGCCTTATGTGATTTCATGCAGTCATCAGAAAAACAGTTTGTAAAGAAGAAACAGTCTGGCATAGACGAAAAATCTATGTTCTTGTTATTATTTTCAGTTCAACATTGACCGGCAAAACTGTGTTGTATTTGTTTGCTCAACAACAGGAGAGGGAGAGCCTCCAGATACAGCTTGCAAATTCTTTCGTCGACTTAAAAAGAAAACTTTACCTAGCAATTACCTACAGCATCTCAACTATGCAGTATTGGGTAAGTCATTTGGATGGTTTAAGGGCTCTAGGTAAATTGCGACACTGCTATTTGTTTATAACTTTCTTTAATTTTCATAATCATAATAGTGTTACAGTACAGGACACCATCTTTGAGTAGTCATCTGAAGTTCCCAAAACTCTTGCTTGCAATACTTCATCAACAAATACCGCATCAATGGTATCTCCCTCGTGCCACGGCGCGCTGGTTTTCACGAGGTTTCTGTTGATTACTGTCGTGGTGTTGTCCGACAACCAAACTACAGCAAGATACTTCTTTTCAAAATTTACATCAGTTTATGTCATACATGTTTCGGATTATAGTAATATTATAAATCGAAAAATTATCAAAATATAAAGCAAGAATAATAGTTCATAATACAGAAATGAGGGCCCATATAATAAAAATTCTTAATTCAGGTATCTTTAATCTACTGGGGGTAGTCATATCCCAGATTTAATCGAATTTCCTAGAAAACTGAAAAGGCTTAATACTTTAATTTTTTCAATCCGCTTAATTCTCAAGTTTCGCTGATGCTCATTATATGCCCTTTTGATCTGTTAATGAAAGCTACCTAGGGAGTGGAAATCGCCAGGCAAAATTATAGGTTTTCTTTAGATGCAGAAGAGGGATTATTAAATAACAACCTAGGAACAGGTGTCATACGAATGAGATCATAATCTTGTAAGATCATACATTCAAGTAAATTGGAAGATGTCTATTCGCAACTCATACGAACGGACTGTAGACTGTATATAAGCTTGCAACAAATTAATAATTTACTGTCTACCACTATAAATCAAATAATCATGAGGTTATCCATATACGCAAAGAAAAGAATCATCAGTTTGCGCAATGCTGGTCTTCGTTATTATCAATTTCAACAAAGACTTCTGAAAGAAGATGAGATAACTGTTTCACGGAAATCTATAAGTTTATTTATTAAGAAGTTTCACAAGACTGGTAGTATCGCCAATTTACCAGGTTCCGGTCGGCCACCTCTTGTTAATATTGCACACATGGAATTCATCGACCAGGCATTAACTGCGAATAATGAATTAACGTCAACAGAACTCCACCGTTTATTTGGCACACGCTTTCCATCTATTTCCATTTCACAGCAATCGTTAGCTCGTATTCGATATAAACTAGGTTGGCGTCGATCTGGCACTAGATATTGTCAAATGGTCAGGGAAATTAATAAGCCGAAACGTAAAGACTATGCTATTAGATGTCTGAAGGCAAATGAGCAATTCGATGACGTTGTATTCTCCGACAAAACAACAGTAGCATTGGAAGCATATACAAGAACTTCGTATAGGAAACTAGGACAACAGGGCCCACTGAAACCCAAACCGAAGCATCCATTAAAGGTACATGTCTGGGGTGCTATTTCCAAACGAGGACCATCCCATATGCTAATTTTTACCGGGATTATGAACAGCGAAGGTTATCAAAAAATTCTTTCCAATGTTTAGTGCCTTTTATTCGTGAAAGTTTCCCAAATTCTCATCGCTTTTATCAAGATAATGATCCGAAACATACATCAAAGTCGACAGTAAAATATATGAAAAAAAACCGGCATCAATTGGTGGCAAAGTCCTCCCAAAAGTCTCGATCTGAATCCGATAGAAAATTTATGGCACGAATTGAAAGATTTTTTGCGGAAAAACATCAAGCCGAGAAATAAAGGGGAAGATAGTTCTGAGTTGTACTGTAGATGTACAAAAGTATACATTTTTGGAAAAGTTATAAATCCAAATAATAAAATATTAAAAACAGTTCTTACAATCTGACAAGTGGTTACTTTTGGAAAAAAAAATGAAACTTTCTAAAAATGTCTCTCTGTCAAGTCATATGATCAATCTGGTCATATGATCAATACGGTCATATGATCAAATTTAAACTACATAACCTCATGAATCGACACTGCCATACCTCTTGAAAGCTATTAATGATTTATGTTCAATATTTGTAATTTTTGCACTAGGTCTTGGTGACAGTAACTATACAAATTTTTGTAACTTCCCCAAATCGTTAGACAGAAGACTTAATGAGTTGGGTGGCAAAAGATTTTATGCATGTGGATGGGCAGATGATGCTGTAGGGTAAGCTGTTATAAGTAAATGTATTATCTAGTAGCTGTGTCAACATCTCTGCATGAATGATTATAAAGAACTGGCAGTATACAATTTGTGCATAAAACACTGTTAAGCTTTAAGGTTGTTGCACTCAAATATAAGATGCATTGAGGTTCACAAAATTTTTGGTTGTTCAAAATCCTAAGAAAACTTGAATGTGTATCTTAACGTTCGATGAAGCAGAAAGAAATCATTCCAACCCAACAAAGCTTTCATTTTTAGCTTCTTTGTATGAAATTGATATCATTACTTACAGACGAAACTAAATTGCAACATGTTTTCTAAAATATATACCTGTGTGTGATGTTTTCTTGCACTTTGTGTAAGAAAGAACTTTTACCGTGGTAGTAAACCCATGGCACTTCTCACCTGAAAAAATTACTGCGTAGATACCACAGGGGCCTGGTGCTTTAAAAAATATAAAACGAATAAAAAATATGAATTGAATGAAATAAATATATTTCCAGTTCTGTCATTCTGTCATGTAGTTTCTGTGATTTTATTTTAAACAGCTATTCTAAATATTTTCTTTAATTTTTTGCACAACAATACAGAATTGACCTTCAACTATTTATAGTTCAGAACATGAACATTTTAAAATCAGTATTTGATTCAAATTGACCAACATACACAAACCAGCCTCTGTGTTTAATTAATCTAATGTAGGTTTAATTACAGTAATATCTTCTGATTGGCTAATCCCACCAGAAAAGATGCCAAATGCAGCATGCATTCCAAATCTCTTTATCTGGAATTGTTTCCTAACTTGCCACTGGTATGGTTTAGATGCCAGCACAAATTACATGCAAGCATTTTGCATTTATTTCATTAGTCATCATATGACATTTCGTTCTTTTCAGTCTTGAAATTGTTGTTGAACCGTGGATGGAGGGATTATGGACTGCGCTACGTAAACATCTTGGTGTCATAGCGGAAGGGATCGATTGCTGTGATGGTGATAGTGCCAGTAAAACTTGTCTGGCAATGCAATGTAGTGAACAGGCTGGATTAAAAACCTGTAATGATGCCAAGGAAGAAATATCTATTGGTCAAAATCAGGAAAACTCTAGCTGCAATTCATTTTCAGTAACATCTGTTGCTTCAAGTACTGTTGTATCTGATGAAAAGTCAGGAGGTCTAAATGGCAGTGAATCTTTAAATTGCTCAGTAACTCTGTTAGGTAATGATGAATATGATGCAAGAACTTCACCAATTGCCAATTTGAAAAGTGATCAAAAGACTGATCAAGACCTTAGTCATAATCTTGCTTACGTTTGCATTGAAGAATCTCATAATGATGGATTAGAATGTGAGCCAACAGTCAATGTTATTTTAGAAAATAGAAATGAAACAGCTGAATTAGCTAGTCTGACAAGGTCTGTATTACCATTAAGTGAAAAGTCACTGAACATTCCAGCTCTACCAGCTCCATACCTGGGGATTAACTTTCACAGGGAAGAGAAATTGGTAATTATTAACACTATTATTGAACTTTTAATTCTGTTAGGGATCATCTCAAAAGTTATCGCAATGACCGCAAACGTATAGTGTTTCGTATAGGAATTACCCCCACCCCCCCTTGGTCAAACGTAGGGAGGTTAGTGAGATTTGAACGTCACGCAGGTGTAGAAACTGACAACCAATTTCAAGAGCGAAATCAGGACCGTCAGACACTTTTTCAAAAGGCGGATGCGAGAGAAAAATATCAGTTCAGTAATCGAAAAAGGTCGCTGAAATACCCCCAGAATAAGTGCCGTAAACAAAAGAAAAATGTTTTCTGTTCCAAAGGGGAGGGGGGGGGGTGTCGTATCGTATATATACTAGGCATGATTTTTTCATTTTTCGCACTAAACCTTAAACGTAGGGAGATTTTGACTCCCTCCCCCCTATACGAAACACTATACGTTTGCGGTCATTGCGATAACTTTTGAGATGATCCCTTAGTTTGCCAGAGTTTTATGTAGAAAAATGGATAAAGTTAATTCGTATTTCTTTTAGAATGTATGTTTCATATTAATTCTTAAAATAAAAAGTAGTCAAATTAGAAGCTATTGAGAATAATGTAGAATAGTAATAATTGATAAATGGATAAGAGTTATTTGACTCGGTCTGAAGTAAAATATAGCCCTAATGTCTTGAACATGATGCCAATATTATGGGACTTTCCTACCTTTATTAAGCTATATATTAAAACATTTTTTTCCAAATTTCAGGATTTATCAGGCTATCCAGTAGATGTTTTCTCTCCTTATTTCAGGATTTATCTAGCTATCCAGAAGATGTGTTCTCTCCTTATCCGTTTGCAACATCATCAATTGCCATATCAACAATTGCATCTGCTCGTTGTTTAACCGCTGGAGATGCTGTAAAAAAAGTGCTGGAGGTGGAACTTGATATAACTGTAAGCAAATGTCCTTGTTTTCTGACTACCTATCTATATGTACAATATAAAAGTGCGGTTTGAACTGGTTTTGGAATTAAAGTTATGTTAGATGTATAATATTATGCTTTACTTTTGCCTGTGTAAGTAACCAGACTGCCAAATCTTTATGAGTATAAAAGTTACCAACAATAAACAAGCATGCTCATGTCCCTCTCCCTCTAGGTCTATTGTTTTTTTTTAAATATCAGTCTGTCAAAAATTAACAGGAGTCCAAATTGTAGAAATTTTGTATGGTACTGTTTCTGTTTCACAAGTTATTCTCCTGCAAAAGTACATTTCTTGTGTTTTATCTGCAGAATACTGGTATTACGTTTGAGCCCGGTGATTGCATTGGTATAATATGTCCAAATAATGAACAGGAGGTTGATCAGCTTATACACAGGTATGTCAAGCTTAGTATTTTTATACGGACAACATTCACATCCGTTATGAAATATACTACATTTACCTGTGAAGACAAGATACATCTTCCTCTTTCTGAAGATCAAGTTTACTTTAATAGTCGACCTCATGCAAACAAGGTTAACAGTACTTCAGTGATTGTTTAAAAGCAGTTCACGATCACATTTTTGTATAATTGTGATTGTTCTCATTTATTACTAGGTTGGATCTGACTGAGAAAGCAGACATCAGATGTTCTCTTTCTGTGCTCACTGATACAAAGAAAAAAAATGCATCTGTTCCTCTATTTATAACATCACCTTGCACGTTAAAACATATCTTTCTCCAGTGCTGCGATATAAGGACACCACCAAAAAAGGTTTGAAATCTTATTGCAGAAAAATAATACTAAGGCCATCCTTAAAAAATTGTTGGTTTGTGGTTGCCGACCCATCACTAGAGGGATGTGTCAGTAGGTAGGAGAATTTTTTTTTTTGTTGAGAAAAGCAAATGTGAAATTCCAGGAGAAATATATCTAGATTTTGATCAAGAAATATCTTAAAGCACAAACAAAGAAAGCTAGAAATAGAGGGGAAAAAACAACAATTTTTTAAGGGTGGCCTAACTATAGAATCCATAATGCTGATCACCTGATCAGACTCAGTAGTGTTTGTTGCTTGTGAAATGTAGACATAAAAATTGTCGTAACTTTATTTTTATCGAGTAACTGAACTTGCTTAGAAATTCTGTTATAAGTAACAGAAAGTTACATTGCCCAAGTTTAGAAAAGCGGGAGACCAAAAGTCAGAGTTATCTTTAGTATCCATGATCAGTTATTATTGCAATTACATTCCTATGCTCGTTTTAAAGGTGACATGTAATAATTAAATTTTTTATGGTCGTGGTTTTGTAGGCTTTCTTACGTGTACTTGCTGAATACACCAAAAATATTGAAGAAAAACGCAGACTTCAAGAATTGTGCAGTAGAGAGGGTGCTGAAGAATATAGCAAGTTCATAAGAGAATCATCCATATCACTGGTAGAAATCCTGACAGCATTTCCATTGTGTATGCCTCCCATTGAAAGAATTATTGGTGAGCGGAAATGCAGATTTGAGAGGAGTATTCACTGTGTGCTAATGAGTTTCAAATTGAAAGTGCTACTTAGGTTGGGCATTACAACAACATAATGAGAAAATAAGAATGGGAAAATCAACCAATCATGTAGTATCTGCCTATTTTTATTAGTAAATAGCTATTATTGTTCATTGATACTTCTGATACCTTGTTATGACCAGTTGGATTATATGCAAGTCTATAAATATCTTGTGAATGAATTTTGGTTCTTGTGCATATTTTCAGAACATTTACCAAGGTTACAAGCTAGACCATATTCTGCAGCAAGGTAAATATCACCTTGAACTAAATTCCAGAGAACTTAATTAAAATTGGAGTAAGAATATATTTTCCATGTATGGCCTTTGATCTTCATAGGTATGATGTTATGTATTCGATAGCACATCATCTAAATTATTATGACATCATCAACTTCATGAATGGTGTGTTGTCACACACACACACCATTAGTGTAGATAGGTATCATTACACTCAGTGCAAATTATATTGTTGTGTTCTTTTATTTAGTTTATATGGCTTTTTTGTATATAATTTGGTTTACCATTATGATAATCTTTCTCGAAATCTTCTGTATGCTGTTTGCTTTGACTCTTTCGATACATATTAGAACGAAATTTGCCAAAGTGTGATCAGTAGTGTTGAAATGAATTGGAACTTTGTGATCAGTTGCATTGTTTCTTATTTTAGATATTTCATTGTGTATACTTTTGATTCTTTTGTATACTGTTTGACCTGTTTCCCCTACATAAACAGTTTTATTACACTGTTTACACCATATAGTGTATATGACATTCCTTGATTTACAGCTTATACTTTTCATGATGTTAAAATTTTGTCCAGTGGTACTTTTTAAGGTAGATTCCTCCATGATTTAAGGACACAACGCCCCCCCCCTTTTTTTAAAAAATTTTCTGGTCCCAATTTCTTTTTTATCATGTTCTTTTCTCATGTAATAATGGTTGTCTGTTTTTGTACCAAAATATCTAAGTTATTCCCTCATTTGATGTGGTTGATGGGTTGTCACAGACATAATTTCATACCAGATAAGGCCGAAGTGTTGAAAATACATATTCTTAGTCCAATTTTTAGTGATTTCAAATATTTTTAGATTTGTAATGATGATAGATTTAGTAGAGAAATTAATGAAAATATAGGACAAGAAATATTCTTTGATATGCCAAAAAATGTTTTTAACATAGGAGTTTATATAAAAGAGCCATTTTATTTTTATTTGAGATCTCTAAATATGTATAATGATACTAACAATAAGTGGACTCTTAACTTTACTATCCACTTCTGTTTTGTAGCTCACCTAATGTAAAGCCGGGAAAGTTTTCTTTTGTTTTTAATGTTCTTGAAATAATGGCTTTGAATGGAACACATCCAAAAAAGGGTGTCTGTACAGGGTGGCTGGAAGGAATTACACAAACAGGGATAGAACTAAAACCTAAAATTCCAGTATTTTCAAGAAGCCATCAGCACTTTCATCTTCCAGAAGATCCATCTCAACCCATTATTATGATAGGTCCTGGAACAGGTGTTGCTCCATTTATAGGATTTCTGCAGCATAGGTACAAAAAATACAATAAATGTGTTCAATATAGGAGAATTGGTCATGTAGGAATAAGTTGATTATTGATACTCTTTATCACTGCTTTTATCTCGCTTAGTATAATAATTGAATTGGGTCAAATAAATTTTGAGATACACAAGACATCTTGCAGAGCTGTACAAAAGTTAAAACTAACCAGGGATCTACTAAGATGTATGTAGAAGGTCCCTACAGTAACTCAATATCTCTTAAAAAAGTGTTAGTCTACTAAGTAGGTAGCTCATAGGTGAATTAATATTTTGAAACCTGTAAATTCCTTCTCAAGTGCTTTGTGTTTTTTTTCAGGCAGCATTTAAATTGTCTTGGTGCTCAAACTGGAGATGCTTGGTTGTTCTTTGGATGTCGTCACAGAGACAAGGACTTCCTTTATAAGTATGACCCAAGATAAAGTGCTTATGTTTTCACAAAACAACTATAGCTCTAGTTATTCTTTGCCAAGGACATGAATAAATGTCTCTGTTTAATTCACTTGTTATCTCAATAAGCATTAGGTGACTAGTTTGGTACCATGGAGAAGATGATTTAGAAAAAAGAATTGTAATTGTAATATATACATGTGGTAAGAATATATTTTGTCGTGATTACTTCTTAGCTCTGTCTTGTTTCTGAATACAATAACCAAGAATTGACAAGTAGGTATTGTAAATGAATGTACCAGTTCATCTAATTTGGTTGGCAGATTTTGTTTTACATATACATGGAATTGTGACCATTTAAAATGATTAACTGTTTACAAGAATTTGAAGACAAGATATGCTAAACCTAGCCCCCTTAATGCAGCAGATTAGTATAAAATCATCAGAATGTGTCTATCTTTCTAGAGAAGAACTACAGAACTTTTTGGACAAAGGTGTTCTTACTCGTCTTGTAGTAAGTTCCTCCCGTGACAAGCAGCCAGAGAAACAGCCTAGATATGTACAGGATAATGTAAAACAACATTCTAAGGAACTCGTTTCATTGATTTATGACCATGGTGCTTTCGTGTATGTGTGTGGTGATGCAAAGAACATGGCCAAGGACGTTGGTTCAGCATTTGTAGAAATATTTGCCAAAGAAAAAGGTATAATTATCACTAGGCCTTCTTGAAGATTGAAGGAATGGTAGAGTTTGTTTCGATTCATTTACAATAGCGTGCAGTAATTAGTTCCTAAATAATGGACTTTTGTGCATCTGTTTATGGCATTGAGGTGCATAGGAATAATTTGACAAAGTTAATGATTGTTGGCTTTTAAATTAGATTGATTTTTTGTAGGAATTAGCCTTGAAGCTTCAGCAGCACAAATGAAGAAGTTGCGACAAGAAAAAAAGTATCTAGAAGATGTATGGACATAGTAAGGTTGCATGTATGAAAGAAATATTGACAATTCAGCTCTAGGTTTTACTTTTTACATTATTTTAAAAGTGGGCCAATAAGTGATTTCAGTAGAACCGTTTGGATACTTTTTTCAAGATGTCACTGACTGGTGTTAGTTGGAACTGGTTTATTTAATATATGTGTTGCTCATCCTGGTTTTAAGTGCAATTTGGGAGTCTGCACTGTAGGCATGGTAGACTTGAGAAGTGTAATGTGTTGTACAGGTTGTATATCAACCAGCACCATGGTAAGGTAAACTGTGATCATTTATTTGTCAAATTGTGACTAAAATGTTTAGTTTCATACAGAAAATCCATCAACCATCTGATAAGGGGGTGCATTAAAAAATGTCTTTATTTATGGTTTTATTTTTTCCTTGTTTCTTTGTGACAGAAAATTGAATTAATTCTACCCTTCTTGGAGACATGTCTGATTGTGTTCTAATTGACCCATAGAATGGCAATGATAGCATTCGTCATTCCTGTACCGATTCCTTATTTTTTTATCTTTTGCCATTTCTGTTCTTTATCCTTATACAAAAGCCAAATAATTAATATAACATATCAATCTTATAGTCTTGTTTCGAAACATTGAACAAGACTACGGCACTAGAACACCTTGTGTACTTTCATCAAATACCAAGAATCCTTGCTGAGCTCCTGGGCATGTAATCGATTAGCTATTGCAATATTTTTTATGACTGTCAAAAGAACAAATTAAACTACATTTTTATACTGACGCATACGTAAGATTCTTCTGAATAAATCAACAGTCTATCAGCACTTCCTTCTCACTGCCAGCAACAGATCTAATGATCTACTAAATCTGTTCAAAATGGGCAACTGCTGCATTTTATGTCTTGTACATATTGTATGGTAAAGTTGACTGAGAGGACTGTTTTTTATTTCGCTGATTACCTACATAGTGCTATTCAATGTTATCTTCTTCACACTTACCCATTTATGCAGAGATTTAATGTTTGATAAATATTTAAGCGGTACAGGCCAAATCTCTTGCTTGTACAAGTGGCATATCATGTATTTCGTCCTAAATAGTAAAAACTACTTACTTTACAAGGCACATCTTTGAAAATGTCTTTATACATCGGCTTCTTCTCATCACTTCTGTAGAAGTCCAGACTGTAAAACAATATTAATACAATAACTTTTCTGTGAAGCAGCATGTTTTCAGTATTATTATGGGTTTGAACTTCGCTCTGAATCAGAAAAGGGACCTATAAGTTCTTCAGAGATATCCATAAAATCCCAAATTTATTTCCTGAACATGAAAATTCTGAGGAGACTGGAGGGAGCACTGTATATGTTCTAATTGGGATTTCATCAAAACTGCTATGAATTGTTCTAGTTATGGAACTCGCCTTTTACAAGTATATGGTCTCATCTTGTCACAACCACAATGAAATATCCGTTTCTGCACCAGGAAATTGCAAATAGTCCACTACTTTTGTTTGTGAATTTCTCCCTGCTCACACATTTCGCCTTCGGATTGTTAATACTAACAATGCATGTTTAAATATTCATCAAACTTTCATCTTCCATTTTTGTCTGCTCTGTGAGACACTAGATAGCAGAATAACTAATGACTATCTCGTGAGAATATATTTCAAAACCATCCCATTCCAAAATGGGGCGACCTGTAACAGAATTCCGATGCAGGTCATGCAGTTTCTTAATCGGGTTGATTCGGTTTTGGATTGTAACAGTACCTTTAATGTGTTGCCAGAAGAACTTAAGTAGTGTGCGTCACAGCCGACCAAATACCTGTTAATTAACTTTGTTTCACTAGCGGTCATGGTTTCGAGGATTTCCTTAATAGTACGTCTCCACTCTAATGTTTACAATCTCCCTTCTAATGCTTTAGTTAAGTATAAAATAAACACCTGGAATTAATCTGGTTATAACGAACTAATTAATGTCGTTATCTTGTTCGAAGCCATTTCTATGACCATCATCAGGATTACCCAAATACTTGAGCATATCAACTACTGCCTGCAGTGTTTCAAATGCGATGTTGTCTAATCCACTCAGACTTTTCTGTTTCGATGCAGAACAAATCTGCAAGAAGCAACAAAATCAGTGGCATCAGTCTGATCTTGAGAAATGCATATGAATGACCACATGCATGTAGCTGAAAGTAACCTTGGCTATCAGACGCCAGATATCAAAGCAAATTGATTATGCAAAAATGCCCAATGTAGGATATATGTTTGACAGTTGCACACTGTAGTTCACAAACCACTATATGCCTATAGGCTCTCATCAGTCATTCAACGTGCATGTGCACACAAAGCAGAAATGGCATAACTATAATTCTGCCACATGTACATGAGGCCTTTTACTATTTATTGAACCTAAACTTTGTTCAAGTCGCACGCCACCTGGACAGTCTGCTGTTTTGTTAATCAGGCTGAAATTTGCATCCCTCCTTTTCCTACATTGGTGACGTATGAATGTTTTGTCAAAAGTCAAGTTAGGTGTCTATTACCTCTGACACTAATTTGAATCTACCGAAAATCTCCCAATGTAATGTAGGTCAAAAGCGAGGCTCATACATTCCTTCTGTGTGGCAAGGATTTGAACCAAGTTACTAGCATTTTTCAAAACAGTTGATGAAACAAAATCAGACTGATGAGGTGTGACTTTTTTACTTTGGCAGCAAATTTGAATAATCAAAACATTTTTGTGTATTGGTAACACTTGGGCCTCCTTACTTGGTAGCATTTGGCAACATTGAATATCTTACCCTCAATATTTGGAATAAGATGCTCTTTGCAAGAGGATCCATTCCTATCTCTGCGCAATGTTGTTTGTACATCTGTACAATCCTTGAGTGCATAACTGTCCGCACAACGTTTGGTATTTCCAGTTTCTCTCCTGTGGTCAATTTCATAGTTTTTGTCCCATATGCTACATCTTGCAGCAAGTGAGGCGAAGAAATAAAGCCTAGGAAATGTTGTACCTTTTCTTTGGACAGTCTACCTCGTGTAGTTTTCTGCGGAACAATCTGTTTCCCTGGTCCAGACGCAGCAGCATGTTTCCGAGCCTCAGTTATTCTGTGGACTGTCAGGCCAGGAATCAACTGCATAAGTTTACTCATAGGATAATCCCTCCCAGGTCAGAACATGGACAGCTTTTATGCTTTTTGATGATTACATGAATTTGACTGGTGTTATTTTCTTCAAATTATTTTTTATGATTTTGCGTTGCCTTTGTTCATGCAAGCCAAGTGTGCTTTGCGAAAGTGCATATCATTTTTTTTAACCATAAAATATTCGACGCACACATACACCCATGTGCACGCACGCACACAAAGAAAACTGCGATTATGGCAGTCAGCAGGAAATTGAGGAATTTCCGTGCAGGATTTTACTAGGTGTACAAGAAAAATAAGTACTGGA
>JAOXYB010040728.1:0-13061 GCA_028565635.1 Phoronis ovalis | reverse complement strand
ATCTATCTATCTATCTATCTATCTATCTATCTATCTATCTATCTATCTATCTATCTATCTATCTATCTATATATATATATATATATAGTTGTGTAAACAGATAATGCCTTTTCTATTAGTTCTTCCAAGAAACACGCATCTTTCTATTTGGAAAAACGCTATATTTATTTTTAAAGCAATCACTATGTGAAAATGTTTATCTGAGCTATAAACGGAAGACTTATAGTTCGCTCTTGTATCATAGCGTGACCTATGATCCTTTGCGTTTTGAAGGTTAGTTGACTCATTAAAACTGTCAGTTTATTCAACTAGATACAGAAATTGACATTGATTTGTTTAACATAGAATTGTTTGTCAATTCTAATACAAAGTCAACTGCATTACTGTAAGAACATTACTTCGGGTTTTTACAAGGAAACCTTTTCTAACTTAAGGTAATGTATGATTAAATTTAGTAACTGGCCAGTATTTCTACCGTGCTTTAATTTCACTGAACTTGGTTAACTATCGTAAAATTATGACCGCACTTGGGCTTCACATACAAGAGACAAATAAAAAATGTATTAAAAAAGAGTCTTTATGAAATAGATGAGTTGTAGACAAACTTATTATTTAACTATAGTAGCAGCATTTCATTTTTCTGTAGAACAGATCGAAAAGACTACTTGAACATTTCAACATAATCCGAATAATCAATAAACCGTACTTTCATTGAAATATCAAAACAGTATAAGGAGGAAAACTTTACCGTTCCTATACTAAAAATCTTGTGCAATGGTTCGCCAAACTGGTGGTCAATATTACCGGAATTAGAATATAAAAGAATGGTACGTTTATTGTATGTGTTTGATCTTTATGTTTGCCAACAGATATAATTAGTTGCATCTCATGGACAAGAACACATAATTTGAATTTTTGCTCGTACGGCATAGTGGGAACTCGGTGTGAGATAAAGGAAATGAAATCTAAATTGTGCTCCTAATCAAATTGGAGGTGATCGATATCTGTAAAGATTGACACTGTATAGGCATTTCTTGACATTAAGTTGTGATCACATCATAAAAATCCACAATGATTTTTGTACATAGTATGCAGAAATACATTAACATTATTTGTGTTATTACAGGTATTACGGAAGGGGGAGGGCTTTGCCATGCAAGTACGAAACATCAATTGAATCTATGCATTGGATACATGATGATATTACAAATTAAGTTTAAATCTTTAGCGTAGTATATTCTCTTCACGGTACTTATGTCTCTTTGACATCGCTCATCATTTGTAAAAATGACGTTCCCAAACCGCACTAACTGTAGCCCGTCCACTAAACAGTAATATCACAATTACAGATCTTAAATTGAAAATTGTTAGCTAGAAAAATGTTGCTACATCTAGTACAAATACCAAACTGATTACAAATTTAATAATATATTTTGACGCCTGTTTAACGAAAGAATATTTATTTGCCAATAACATTTTTAACCAATCTCCATCTTCTGATCATTTGTCTAATAAGTGAATTTGGTATCAATTGCCTCCAGATATTATCTTATTTTAGAATATATATCGAGCGTTGATTTTAGTACACTTAATTTATCTGCAAACTCAAGCTAATTAAAAAGAAACAAATGGCTTGGATTAACACGCGTTAAAAGTAAGTAAGTTAGTAGTTTTCTTTATTTATGGGGATAGCTGTGTTAACACATTTCGACAAATAACTGTATATTGTGAGTATATGCTTGAAAATTGATGAGCTTCGTTAACATTTGTAGTTTATAAATTATTATCAATGTAAATAGCACTGATGGATTATTTTATCAATTACCTACTGAAATTTCTTCATTAAACTTTTTTCGTTGATTTGTGGTCGCAAGTATCGTTCGTCACATATTATTGGAACTAAATACTTCTTGTTAAATTTCTCACAAATTTTGAACAGTTTCATGCAACGGAAACCCAGTAAAAGTGTATATTGTTTGAAATGAACTAACTGGAAAAGTATGAAATTCACGTTTCCTATCTAACACGCGATAATATAATCAGTATGATGACCATTTTTCAAGTTTATACTTTGGATAAAGCGAATTTTTACCCAAGTAGTAGTCTATCTTTATTTTCCTGAACTATCCCAAAAATTCAACTCAATATATAGAGTTGAATAACGGTTGTCCCTTACGGTACGGTACTTTAACTAAGTCATGGAGTTTCCAACCTGATCGGTATCCAACCGGGACATTTATTATGTCTTCATGATTAATAGGAATGTTAGAGTCGATGAAACTTCTACTTTTTCAGAAATTAAATTATGTATTCGTCTCGAAAATTAGCTGTATCTATCCAAAATTTATTACAGTTACAAATAAGTAGGCAACATTTGTACAAGGCGTATGATTTCTAACTTGTTTAAGGTATGTAAATTATATCAGAGACTGTAACGTTTTAAGTTTACTGTTCAAGTGCTTAGACTAACAAGTAACCTCACGGTGAATATTCACGGCTGTAGATCTTTTTATGATACGTTTTCTGATAAAAATTATGTAGAAACCAGTTAAACCAACATTTTGTTATTGGCGCTACGCGTACATATATTGAACATTAAATTATTTTTTTTTGCTATTGTTACAGTCAAGGCCAATCACAATTTTGACCGAATTTATTGAAATATCTTCATGTATGAAGCTACAGAATTTGTCTGGACCAAAACTTAAGAAAGGAATATTTTGCAAAAACCATGTACATGTTTATAAATCTACGGTTTATGTACTGATAACCACCAAAGTCAAGGATATAATTATAGCAATTTTTAATTGTTTTCTAAATGAATACGTTAATTTAATTTTGTCGCACTTTTGAGAAGCCTCTTCGAGTACGTTCGTTATTTGTTTATGTACTTTGCTGAGAGCCATAGGACATACTGCGATAATAATTAAGTGCATTTAAGTATTGCAATCCATGCTCACTGCTTACTCAGTCTTGAGTGCCGTCCATGTCTGCTTCAGTGTATCTGTTAAATCAGAAAAGCAAACTCGCTTTACAATATTTATAAACAACAACTTAACAGCTTTAAAGTAAAGGTGTCACGAAACATTATTCAATGGTTAATTACATGTCTAACGTAAACATGTCGAAATGTGTGACCTGAAAAATTAAATCATTTGTTGTCTCAATTAACATATTATTATTATTATTGACAAAATATACTTAGGAAATTATAGATTTAATATCTGTTCGGTGCAAATGACATTAAGACGATTTCTGTAAGTATCTTTTCATTTTTTGATTTTACTGCATAAGTAACGAAGGAAGCTTTAGGCTACTCACTAAAGAAGACCACATCGTTTAGCGTATTTTACCTTGATGGAGTACATTAAATTGACTGGCTTCCTGTTGGAATAAAAAACAGTAGTTCCTGGCTTCAAAATCGCTCTTAATAAATAGTACCGAAACAATGAGGATTTTGAAGTGTTACAAGTATATTTCTCTTCCAGTCGGAGATCACCTCGTCAGCTTAAAAAATTATCATGAGGAAATAGCAAAACTAACACGTTATTTTATTTGATCATGCACTTTTGCAAATATTACAAAATCCCTCTATTTAAGTACTCTTCCTAGCCTTAAAAAGAAATTAAACGTATTTTTGGATAATTAAAAGCGCTAAAGATATTGGTCCCATCTATTAGAAATTTACTAGCTTGCAAAATAAAATAGTTTCATTTTGACTTAATAGTTTGCAGTCTATGTTCATATTTAATTGTCAGTACTTAACAGTTTATCACAGTTGTGATGTTATTATCGCGGTATTTGATATATTCCCTGCATACACCGCGAAAACATACCATCATGCAGAAATGCCTGATTCTATAATTCATGTCATTTGAATTCATTCCAGCGACATAGAAGACATTTAGTAAGATTTGCACTCAAGTCATATGAGCTCACAGTGGGCGTTAAAGAAACTAACAACTTTAAACTTAACTATATGCGTTGATGTCTTTATTGCCCCAATGCCACTTCCAAATTTGAAGTTACTTGTTGTTTTTTTTGCAGAAACGCCTTGATTGTGATCGTGAAAAATGCAGCAAATTACGATTATATGTCTCAGGTTATTCCTAGTCACATGGATGATAATACGGTAAGTCATATACATTATTAATGATTGCGCGTTTGAAGTTACATTTGCGTTCATTTCTGGCGGGTACCGTTTGGCACAACTTACTGGATCTATAATTATAAACTTCTTGTCAAATTTTGAACAGATAGATGAAAAAAACATAGCAAAAGTATACATTTTGGAAAGTTGCTAACTGATGGAAGGCTATGAAAATTTACTTTTCCTGTCTAACACATAATTATGTACTCAGTAATTTTAACGTAACCATTTTGGGAAAAACTCACTTTTTTGAAAAGTTATGACCCTTTCAACTTCAACAGCCAAAACATTTCCATATTTTTAGAAACATATGACTAAAAACAGAACAAAATTTCAAAAATCTGAGACAATTACTAAGAGATTCCTGTTGGAAGTAAATTTTGGCAAACTGTCAGCTTTGTGTCTCCAGCTTTGTGTCTGCAAGGGTGTTAGGCTTATATCTTTCGGAAGTTTTTGTCTTGAAAAATTGTAAATTTCATTGCTTACAAATTGACAAATTAAATCATTTTCAGTATCCTTATGTCAGTATCTTTCCAAAAATTGTATTAATCTATCCCGGGAAGGGTCTATCTTTCATTTAACTACCTAAAATTAACCTCAAAGCATAACGTGTGCGAAAGTTGCGTTCCCCAGAACGGTACTAGCCATATTTTGATCAAGAACATGTTCAGACAAACGAGTTGGAGTGTGCAAGATGCAAAATGAATATTTTTCTTTTTTAGAAACATTCATTTGACAGTGGTGCCAACAAGAGAGTTAATATTAGATGATGATACAACTAATTTAAATGCAACAGTAGATTATTTAATAAGCAATCATTCAACAACCATTATGCCCATGCCAGTGATAACGCACACATTACCGTTGCACGTATGTACAATTAAAACTGTTACTTTAGTTGCTTTAATATTAAACGACTCATTATTTAAGATGTACTCACAAATATAAAGTCAAAACATTTTATTTTTTTTACTGTGTTACAATTTGATTTTAATAAATTGAGTTACATTTATCTTAGAGTAATGTCACATCGAACTTTATCCAACAACACGTAAAGAAAAGACGCGAGAGCAACAAAGTTTCCGAATTACTGGATAAACTTTTGAAGGGATATGATCCTCAGCTGAGGCCAGGGCAAGGAGGTAAGTGTTCTAAGGAATCAGACAATTTTGTAATAATACAACAGTCGAATTTAAAAAAAGTATATTGTAATTCAAAATGACATGTAATTAATTACGCATGGCATGGAAGACGCGTGAAACCCAAAACGAGAAACCTTAAACGCAGCTAAATATGCATGTACTGTCTTATAATTGAAATAAATCAAGTTGTCTTCAGGCAGTTTTCATTTGTTTGATAATGAAACAAATTGATTCTCATTTCCTAATCAAGTGGTAACGTACACATTTGAAAAGTTAGTGAGCTTTTATTTCTGAATAACGCAATGTATATTAATTGTAAAAGTAATATATAATTAAATTCGATATTCTGTGATATATTTGCATTTGCATTTGCATTTGCTTTGACAATATTAGTTTAAGTAGATGTCATTGATTTTAGCAAACACTTTCAAATAAGCATATAGTGTTCATATGCCATAGTCTTAAATGTTGCCTTGCCTCTTCATGGGTATATATTTTAAAATGATTTTATCATGTATTATTATTATATATTTACAAATTGTATTTGTATTATTTTATGTATTCCTGTGTAGCTAACCGGTGTATCTATACATTTTTCCTACTCCCTGTATTTTTAGTTTTAAAAGCTTATTACTATAGAAAATTACATCTCAAATTTTGTTGTAAATGATAATTTAGAGGCAAACTATGTAATCCAAGATCTGTGTTGTTACAGTACAATAAAATGAAATAAGATTTGCCTGTCATAGCATGGTATCAAGTTCATTTAATGATAACCCATCTCAAATGGAAGGTAAAGGAAACTGTTCTAGGAAACTGTGTAAGTGAGCTACAGTTGACTGGAATTGATCTAGTCCTTGATTGAGGACTTAACATGTGACCAAATACAGATGCACCAAATTTAAATCAGTGTATCTTGAGAATTTTGGTTATTTAATTTATTACAATACGAGATGTTAAAAGTATTGTAAATGTGTTTTTTCCCATTACAAAACACACCGGCTTCATGTATATCAGCTTAATTTTTTTATTATAGGAAATATTATTAGAAAAATACATTTTATCACCTAACTATATATAATGTGAATAAACCATACACTCTGCAAATTCTGAATCAAAGACTGGTTAGTAAATGTTAGTGGTTAAGCATCTATCCAGTAAAAAGTAAAGACCAAGATTGTTAGTGAATTCATCAAAATGATTTCTGCTGTGAACACACGTACAGTACCCAAAAACCGAGTATCCCTTACTTTCTATTTCAAATGGGTTATTCTTCAAGGAACTTAATGCCATGCTATATGAAACGTTACTTCGTCGTCTTCATTTTTACAACACATATATCTATCTGTGGATTACAAGGTTAGCGTTTAAGTTATCAATCACAACAAAGTTTATAATGTAATTTTCTATAGTACTGTATTTTTCCAGGGCATTTATTTCATTTTCGAGATTCTGGGGTGGACGTTTGTCAGAGAATACGTTTAAAATTGAGTGGGCATTTGTATTATTTTCAAGCTCTCTGGGTGGGCATTTACTAGAATTTTTCTTGATAAATTCACTTAATTATTTCTTTAAAATGTACTTGCTGATAGAATGTTTATTATCCTTCTAATAGTAACAGTAAATAGAGTATACCTTGCTGTGTTTAAGATTCCAGAGAATTATACTCTGTTATCTATCATCTTGTACACCATGATGGTAAATGGTGAAAAACGAAAATCCGCACTTGCAAAATATTAATACATGGTTACTCCAAGTACATAAAAAAGTGAGAAAGTATTGGTAAATATTACTAAGCCCTCTAAGGTCTAACACTTAATCCAAAAAGAGCCTGTCTTACTCTAACTACCACCCGTTTAATTGAGAGTGGGCGTTTATTTAATTTTTCAGATTTTTCGAGAGACATTTATTACACTGAGCATTCAGTAGAGGAAAAGCAATAATAGAAATTGTTTATAATGTGTAATACATAATAAAAATCATTTAAAATATAATCCTAATAGGCCAGGCCATATTGAGACTCAGTCTGAATAAATCCGTCCGTTAGTGTTCCTTATCCTCTCGACTAACGTCTGGGCTTAACCATAGTAAATTTTTGTTATATTCCTTCAATTTAACAAGAGCGAAATAATTACGTCATTAATCGTTTGCTGACCGAGATAATCCTTTCTCTCTGCGTGATCTATACTCGCCTACCACGTATATTCTATCATTATCACTAATTTTGAATAGGTATCGCCGGGGAGCTTGCTTTTTGCTTAGAGGACTACAGATAAACTCTGGCAGCACAGAGTGTGATCGACCTCCTACCCGCTTAGTCCACTGTTATACCTATTATTGTAAACTGCAATTTGATTGGTGTCAAGACTTTCGTGACGCTTTATATAGAAATATAGGGATTATCGTTCTTCTGATTTTTGAGACAATCTGAGACGAAAATTCACTTTGGTTAAGCCCAGACGTTAGTTGAAAAGGTGCAGAACACTAACGGATGGATTTATTCAGACTGATTGAGACTATGCCATTGTGGGGTTAAGTTTACTTTTATCTTATTGTTATATATCAACTACAAAGTTTGAAATAAAAGATATATCAAAAATATGTGTTGTTTCTCGCGCTCTTCAAGTGCATGGAAAATCATTAAGAATACACATCCAAGACCGTAAGCATGGAGAAATCAATCTGCAGTCATGGTAATATCAACCACTTTGCAAGTATCAAGAAGAAACGAGTACTATTAAATATATATATTACAAAACCTTTTTTAGGTCCTCCTCTTGTTGTTTTGACAGATTTAAATATCAGGAGCATGGGACCAATATCAGAGGTAGAGCTGGTGAGTTTTATCATGAGTGCAATTTTAATTTATTTAAAACTATAAAAATGACACATGCGAAAGTTATAATGTTCATGGATTAGCAGCGACACATGTATGCATTTCTTGAGAATTAGTAGTTTACATTATTTACAAGGCTGACGGAATATATTATGGATCGGATGCAGTATTCAATTGCGTGTATACAGATTTCATATACTGTGAGATATACCAAGAACTCGTATTCTTTATCCTATTTTTCTACTTTACAGGGATATTCAATGGATGCGTACTTTCGACAATCGTGGAAAGATGAACGCCTCCGTTTTGATGAATATATGCCTAATGTGACATTGGCTGTTCACAATTCAGTGTTGGATCGAATATGGAAGCCTGACACATATTTTATCAACGGCAGAAATTCATATCTGCATACAATATCTACACCAAACAAACTGCTCCGCATAAAACACGATGGAACGTTACTATACTCAATGAGGTAAAGCTACACGTTCATACACATGCACATTTTCTTTTTAGTCTCCCACTCAAATACTCTTACCGCGGTTTTGTATGCCGTGTCAGAGCAACGTCATGAGGGATTTTAGCATAAGTTTAGCATAAGGACATAATTTATTTTCCCATCCACCTCAATAGTAATGTATTGTCTTCTAGTAAACAGACAAATTCTTCACGGAAAATTCTATTCTGTCACAAAAAAAGATAATAATGTCTCATGCCTACTCCCCATTTTTCGTTCAGTCTTAACAAAATAACTTTTGTGTGGCCTCTAACAACAGATCGCTAGGTGGAATTAATGAGAAGTACACAGAAAACTGATGAGTTGGTAGGCTTAATGTAATCCTCCCAATTTTTGATAAAAATGACATTTGCAAATTGTGCTTTCTTAGTGCGAAATTATATCCACTTTTAAATAGAAATGTCCCCATGGCTGCCCAGAGGGAAATACGGAAATTATATCAATATATTTTTCAGTGGGGTTTATTTTGGAAAAGAAGCTTATTTTCAAAACATTTTTCATTGAAAAATATCCATTCGACAACTCTTTAAGATACATATTTTGCATTCGTTACGGTTGGTTTGTATGTAAACATTTTTTCGTCATAATCCGATAGAGATCGGTCAAATTTTATCTCTATTTTGTAACAGTACACATTGACATACCCAAGTGTTACATATACAGTTTGGCCGCAAGTTGACGCAACAATTGTTTCGATTGTCTAGAAAAGACAGACGTCCACGCGGATTTGAGCTTCCGCTATTTTCAGAGAAAATCATACCTTTGCGAAAAATGCAAATATATTTTTAACAGTTTACACTTTTGAATTATGTATGCACGATAATGCTAATAACATATCTGATGCAAACTATTTCTAAAAATCATGTTTTTTTGTAAACACGCTAAAAACCATTACCTATAGTAAAAATTGCTTTCCAAAAATATGCCCCATGGTAATTTTATTTTTGCGAAAACCAAAAAAGCACGAAGTACACTTCATGATAAAAAATACTGGAATTGCGACTCCATGGTAAAAAAAATCCTGGAAATGTACATCCTAAACACTGCTATTTATTTACATGCTACTAGTAAATGAACTGGTATATATAGTGTCTCTGCCATTATGTAAACTGGAAAACATCTTAATGTGGCGTATAAGCAGTACAGCACGCGCTACTGTTTAATGCATTTTTACCTGTCTGTCAAGCTCATTTTTATTAATAAAAATTCCCGAAACCTGCGCTAGTAGAAAATAAGGATCTCATATAATTTGGTTAATTTGTGATCCTATTTATTTATTTGTCAGGATTATGTCTTATATTTTTTAATATTTAAATTTAAATTTAAAAATTCACTCGTTATATATAAAAAGTTCTGCCAAAATAGCTCTCTTGTTACCACATGTATGAAGTAAAATCCCTTATACGACTGTTTAAATACCCGTCGTCTCTAGATTATGGCATATGGCATGGAATGCTAGGATTGCTGAACTAAACATCCTTATGCAGCCATGACTGTAAAATGTTATTACTATCGTTTGCAACGAAATGCGACCCTGTGGAATAGTGCTATTATATTTAAGTTGTGACGTCGCATTTTATAAAGAGGACATTTAATTTAGGTAAGCAGCAAAAGCATTGCCGCTTTAGCTAGAACCTCAGCGGGAACATTCAAATTTTAGAATACGAACGATTTTTCACAAAGATTCCTGCTGGGGTTCAAGATAATGCGGTAATGCCTTTGCTGCATAACTGATGTCATTACAAAATGCGATATCACCAAAACGAAATATACCACTATACCACAGGGTCGCATTTCGTTGCAAAACCATAGTAATAAAAATTAAGTCTCAAATGTGCTTGGTTCATCAAACTTTCAAAGTATTTTTTTGCATAAAATGCTAATTTTGTAAAAATTTAGAGTGATTATGCAGTGGTTTAACTGTTTGACATATTATAACCATGCACATACCAAATAATACTGCATTATTGGTGGATATAATGCTCTTTCTTAAACTACCTATACGTCCCCTTAAAATTAAACAGTTTAACTGAAATAGGCAATAATTTGTATTATGCATGTGTAATAAATAGAGTTTGTCTGCATAAATGTTCATTCTTATAAAAATAAACTCAATTTCAACAAGTTCAGCTATATGGTAGTAAAAATATATACCCCATGGTAAAAAAAACATTATTTGTAAAAACCAACCTCGTGTTAAAAATTGTCAAATAAACATACAAAAAATATCCCATGATAAAATTTTTAACTGAAAAAAGGGGGCCCATGGGGCGGCACATACATACAGTCACTTTGAATGAGAGTGCCCCCCGGGAATGGCACCATTAAAAAACGTAAGACAACGCATGATTCGCTTCTCACGTTAAAAAAATAATGATACGTTAGCGCCATTAATTACTGACGTAAGACGTAACAGTAGACTCCGTGCCCATGAGAAAAAATATATTACAGAATGTTGCGTTTCTACAGAAACCTTTTAACACGGGAAATGTTTTTACTTCTCATGACGTTAACCCAAAGTTGCATGCAAAACAGCGGAAAAGTAACTCAATAAGAAATTTTAAAATAAATTAAACTATATTTCTTTAAATAGCTCAATCTGCATGCTAGACATTTTGCAGTTCGTGACACATTTAGGAATTAGTTTCAATATTTCAATATTGTCCTTGCTTGTAATGTTAAATAATGTTAAATAGCATAATTTTTCACTTTTTGGACTTCAATCCTTTAGATATAATTGCTCGGGAAAGTACCTTGCTGTTTTGTATGATAGCGGAAAATGTTTTGTTTCACATATTATGTTTTAAATACAGTAAAACGTGTCTTTGAAACATCATCATACAGTGTTTTTTTTTCACAACAGGTTAACTATTAAAGCAAGTTGTCCAATGAAACTGTTTTATTTTCCTATGGACAGTCAAGTGTGTCCTCTTGATATTGGAAGCTGTAAGTACATGATAATTACAATTCTTGATTTCGATAAATGGTTTAAAGAAGGGTTTAAAGCCGTTTGATGAGAACTAAATATGAGTAATGTATGTAAAGTATATCGTAGAGTATGGGCCAGATATAGATGGTAATGTATATTAATCCGGTATATAACTGCCTAAGCATTGATCAAGCAAGAGGACGCGATATTTTGTTCATTTGACATCATTTTTATCTTATAACGATTTACATAACCAACTTTTAACTTAAAAGACGTTAGAATCCAAATTGTCAATAACAATAATACAATAACCAAATGCATCTGGTACCACACGTCGGACCACACGTTTTGCACCCGCATTTTAACTGAAAACAAAGATTTCGAAAAACCCGTTTTTTTTATTTCTCTGAAGATTTACTGGCTTGATCTCAACAAATACCATGCATGTTTTCGAGGGGAATCCATATACACGGGTATGTTGCAGGTAAGTGGTATTTGTGCAAAGTTATTTACTACGGCACTCTCGAGTTTTAGGTATTTCATGACTTATTTCATTTCCCTATTTTATATATCATTCAATCTCCAAGTCACAGGTAGATCACCAAGACGTAGATTAGTTAGTACCATGGGTGCCATGTTCCAGCTTTTATATCAGTAGGATCTATATAAATTGAAAATTAAAAAAATGATGTTTTTCCGTGATCATTACCATTTAGCTGTTTGGAATTTTTTTTCTATACCGATTTGAAGATCGAGTCAGGCATTATAAAATTAATTTGTTTTAGGTGTCACGAAAACGTCTTAATTGAAAATAAGGCTGGCCAAGATAAAGACATCTGAACTATAATTATTTCATGAGCTTAAAAGTGCAACATGGATAACAAATCACCATTCACTACAGTTGCCAAAAAACAATTCACCAATAAATATCTCAAAATATGCTTACAAATGCTTGGGTCACATTTCTGACATTTTTAATTATAACATTGCTGTTTACAGAAGAAAATTATCACGTAGAGGAAATGTATTGCATGCAGCATGCAGATCATGTACAAACCAAAGCAAACTACTTAAAACAAACACTAACTACTTCAGTTGCTGACAATATTAAAAGTAGAACTATTAAATGATAAATTACAGAGTATATAACCAGCACTAGTTATAATTAGTGATAAAATCTGCTGTAGTAGAGGGTTCATTGATCGACACCGTTATCAAAACCATTAAAAGGAAATGTTATTATATTATAAAATACTAAATGGTAATAATAACAAAAGGTACAATGTATCACAACTAAAATGGAACAGAAAGTTCAATATAGATATAGACAAATTGCCTTTTGAAATAACTAGCAATAAAAATTTAAGAGATTTACAGTAGAAAATTTTGCGAATTAAGGATCAAAACTAAGCAACAATACCAAGTATCCGATTATTTAAAAACTTGTTTATCTAGATCTCAGATATCTATTATGGCTCAGTTGA
>JAOXYB010040716.1:0-11509 GCA_028565635.1 Phoronis ovalis | reverse complement strand
CACCGTAACAGGTTATTAAACTTTATATGTACAGCCACCGTAACAGGTTATTAAACATCTTTATATGTACAGCCACCGTAACAGGTTATTAAACTTTATATGTACAGCCACCGTAACAGGTTATTAAACATCTTTATATGTACAGCCACCATAACAGGTTATTAAACATCTTTATATGTACAGCCCGATGTACAGCCCATTCACCGTACCAGGTTATTAAAAATTTTATAACTTCCGTATTAAAACTGCTGTTTGATATTTCACCGCATGCTAAATATAAGTTGCAAGAACAGAAACATATTATTACATGAGTCATACTATATGATTATTTTCATAAGATTTCAATTTGTTTCTTTCGCCGGGGATTCATGTCATGTACTATCCAAGTAATTTTCATGCATTTAATCCGTCGTCACTCAGACAAATGCGAATTTCCAATATCAAACATGTACACAACCGTTACAAACATTTTGAGTTAAAATATGTTTCTCCATATCATGAGTGCAATGCATCATTCAATTAAAAAGAATTATTATTTGAAGTAAGTATACTTAGTACAATCTACCTAATATGAGTGTCAATCTATGTCTCTGTGGGACCAGATCAAAGGAAAATGTATCAATGTAGTAAACGTGGCAAAACCATACTGTTGTCCGGGGCTGTTGTGTTCAATTAAGTCTTCAAATAATTTTCTTTACTATGATCAGTTTCAGTTAACAGCGTAAATAAATCAGTTAGTTTTGGGCCAATTTTATATGCCCCTTAAAAATGCAGAATATTAATTCTTAGAAAACCATATATAATTAAGTATAGAGCACCATACAGATTTTTTAAACCATGAGAAAGCCACGCCCCTTTTCTTTGTTACTATTGTTCTGCACGAGACCTATCAGTGTTAAACTGATGGTATATACGAAGGGTATTCGCCAGTTTCCGTAACAGAGAAAGCCCGTATGTATTATTTCTGAATCGTAGGAAATTGTCCGAGTCTACGGAAATCTGCGAGTTCCTGGTAACTTACACGAGTCTACGGAAATGACGGTTCGAGTAGCAGGAATTTTGGTGTGAAACCAGGAAAATGGGCTCGAATGGTAGGAAACAGGTCCGCGAATGCAGATTGACGGTCCGAGTCTACGCTGGTTAGGTAGGCCTGGCAATTTTTGCAGAGTTTCAGCTTTATAGGTGCAACGTATTTTGATTTAATTTTTTCCAAATATTAAAATTGGAAAAACGTGTTCTTCCCAAAACGGACGTTTATCAGATCATGAGAATTATTTTCAACATTTTGCATTTGGATTCATTTTAGTCACTGAAGTATAACCTTTTAAAAAATGTATACTGTATGTGTATCTCTTCATTTTGATTACAAAAATTTATAAAGAAAGTTATAGTCAAATAATTGTGGTTTTTATATCTGGAGTCCTTAAGTGTATGATATCAAATGTATTGTGTGAGTTACCTTGTATTATTGTGTACTTTGGGTTAAAGGCCTTGATAAAATCAAATGCTTATATTTAACAGTTGGCAGGCAGTCAAAGTATGGAATTGATATGTTAATGAGGGAATTCACATTACTGGTTCTGTGCAATTTAACGTTATAACGGACTGTATCTTGGTCACTTTTTGCAATGACTGCTAATGTTTTGTCATTTGTAACTAAAAATACCACATGAAAGTTATACTATTTCCAAAGTGGAATATGATTTAAGTTTCGAATGCTATCAGATAGCTTTAATAAATATTTTCACTTCTCTTTGAACTTTTTTTTAAAACATGTTTGGTAAAGATTTGCAAAATTGAATGTTTATTTGATTATCATGGTAAAACTATTAATAGCTGAAAGGCTTATACAATGTAGTTTCTTAATTGTATATGTTCACAAATCATGATGGAGGAAACAATAAAAATAACAATATAACTAAATACTAAATGAATATTCTCATGAAAAGTTACTGCTGCTATTGTTTTGACACCATAGGAGACACTTTAGCATAGCAGCCACAGTAGCAGATTTTAGTACGTTTCTTCATTTAATTTTTGAAAAGTACCAAACATTTGAATTTAACATAAAATTCTAATACATAGTGAAATTTCTACCATTTGTCACAAGCTTATTTAAATACAAAAGCAGTTTAACCTTGATATAGTATTTCTTCCTATTGGCTATGAACATATCTGACCTGTACCAATCTGGTAAACTGTTACTATGGTTGAGTTTTCTTAAATTATGCAGTTGTGTGAGCAATGGGAATACCCACATGCAAGGTTTTTGTTATCATGAACTATGCCGGGTAAATACCACCACGTGTGTGTATATCTGAGACACAGATTCTCAGACCAATAGAGTTATTTATTTCTGTGGAAAGGAATTTTCATGTTAACAGGATTTGCAATCCTACTCAAAACTGAAAAACATCAGATTCATGCTTAAACATATTCATGTTCCATTTAGAGAGCACTGTTCACCTTTTACTGTATATAAATGTTCATTGTTGGTTTGACATCAGCACTTTTCCAGTCAGAAAAGGAGAGTATATACTCCCCTTGGCATTACATTTACGAAGTTACGAATATCTTCCAGTCAGTTTTTGATCCTGCAAGCTTCCAAACAACTCGTAAAATTTCTTGTACATTTATTGGGTTAGGGTTCATATTTACCACAAACTTTTATCCAAAATTATTTTGGTAGTCATTGGTAGCAAAATATTGTAAAAGCTTACATATAAAGCTTGTATATCCTTTGTATTTATTCTGCATTGTAAGTTCTAAAAAAGCTTCTGCTCCTTGAGGTTATAAGTTATCTCGCATCATTTACATTAAACATGAAATAATCAATTGGTTAACGATAATTAAGAAAAAACCTGTTAGCCAATCAAAAGGCAACTGTACACTTTGATTGGTGAAGTTGAAAAACGTGGGAATGATATGTCAGCCAGACATATTTTATGAGATGTTTCGATTTGTTAGCTAGTAACTGCTCTGAACATGTATTTAGTACACATTAGCACTGAAGCACCATGTAGAGGCATCACGGTGGCTTTAAATTATATTGGACATAAAAATAAAGCATCAAGTTCACTTTTAACTGTCTATGATACATCTGAAAAAATGTCTTACCATACCCATCTAAAAAAGGTTTAAAGTTTATACTTAATTACAATATGGTTTCCTCTTTGTTTGAAAATGCATAATAAATTTTTAAATTTAGAAAAATATTTGAGATGAAGAAGCATGATTTATGTTGTCTCTTTTTCATGAAACTATCAAAAAAGAACAAAATGTGAATGTAAATAAGCATTTTTGCCAAATTTCTAAATGAAAATATTGCACAGTTATAAAGTTTAAAAAATTTACGCATGCAAATCTAAACATATACATGTAGTTGTAACAAGAATTTTGCTGCTAAAATTTTATGTCGTCTTTACAGCAAAATACTGGTCGACAAGTCATTGTGATGGAGTATTGTAATGGTGGATCTTTATATGAACTCTTGGAGGAACCCCAGTTTTATTTTGGAGTACCTGAAGATGAATTCCTTATTATTTTAAGGAACATAGGTGAGCTTACTATTTCTAAAGGCATACAACTATTATAAAGTAAAAGGTACTCTGGCCTACAGTGCCTAGCACACAGAAAATGTACTTTGATAGCCTACACTATATTTATGGTATCAAGTATTAAATATGGATTATTATGCTATCATTTCATATCAATAACTGTAATATATCTGTACTAAATAATAAGGTCAATATTTATAGAAACCCACCTTTTATTATAAAAGACAATAAAAAATTTGAGATTTAACAGGTTAAGCCTTGCTGAATAAACAGGTGTTGTATTATAACTATTAATGTAAATACCATGGTTATAGTTATAATCAGACATTTTTGTCTTTTGTCCCTAACAAACGACAACATAAAGTGTCATTTCAGATATCATGGATAAAACATTTTGTTGACACATTAAAGTTCATCAAAAAAAGTATTACTTAGTTCAAGTTTTTATTGAAAGATTGTACATTTATATACAGTTTACATGACAGTATATTTGTACTTTTTGTGCATTGTTAATAATTATCGTGTTTATAAATATATATACTAATATATATTAGTTTATAAACTCAATCCATTTATACCCAGGACGAATTCCATTCCTCACTTAAGCATGCTTTCCCCCAGCAGCTATTTCCACTAAGTAGGTAATTCTCTATATTTTTGTATGTCAAATATCTCCTAAACATTTACAAGACCCAGAAATCTTTCCTTTTGTTTGTAAATATTTTGACAAATCTTCATGAAAAAGAAAGTTGGAGTGAAGTAAATTCAACTTTTGATTCCCACAAATAAGATTATGACACTAAAATGTAAAATGTAGGTGAAGTCATTGTTTTTGAAATAGTGGATTCTTAACTGCTCCTTAGTAGTTTCTAAGCAATGGAATAATACTATCCAAAAGGTGCAACTGCTGTAAATATAGCAATTATACATGGTAACTCACCTGCTAGTGTCAAGTCCCTATTTTCATGCTAACAACAGGAGGCCTACACCTTCCGATGTATTTTCATGCTAACAACAGGAGGCCTACACCTTCCGATGAATCACGCTACTTTGTACTTCATTTGAAACCAAATATTGTGTGGGTTTTGTCCAAATATTGAATCACCATGTACTGTATATAGTTTGTATATATGTTTTGTAGCGTAACTCCTTTTCCTTATAATATTGATATGTCCAATGCAGACTGTGTTCTCAGATATGTTCAGATTCTTGGTAATTTATCTACTAATGCCAGGTGCCGGTAGTTCATGTACTGTATTTTACAAAGTGACAATGTGATATAATAAATGGCTCTGCATTTGACCAATCATAATGATAATAAATGGGTCTGCATTCGACCAATCATATGTTTGATTTCCTGTATATACTTGTTTACCCAAGCAAAAGATTATTAAATCAGGTCACCACTGTTTAATACAGTTAGTGGATGACAATGAATCACCTTGTATACAAACTTGTTTGCCAACTTTTAGTAGACATTATTTGGTCCTTAATTCATAGATTTCAGATTTAACTAATAGTAATGTAATTTTGTATTGTTTTACACTGTAGTATGTATATATTAATATGTACAATGTTCCATTTATCATATATGTGAAATTAAGTGTGCTTGTGTTGTGATAGCTTACAATGCCATCTGGTGTTGAATGTCCTTACTACTTATGTTAACCTTATTGCAATCAGAAATTAGATGTAAGGACATAGATCAGTATAGTGTAAACAGATTTATTATAAATACAATAAATATAAGAACGAAACAGAAAGTTTAATATATATTAAATGTTTACTGAAAAATGTTAATGTGGTGGCTTTGTTTTAAATTTTAGCTGATGGCATGGAATATCTGAATCAGAAAAATGTGGTTCATCGTGACATCAAACCAGGGAATATACTCAGAGTTATCACTGAAGATAAAAGGTAGTACCTTAGATAATGAGTGCAAAACTGTGTGAGAAACAACCAGATGAAAAATGTTCTGTTGCTTTAGTGGTCCTTGTAATGTCAGACCCTGTGGAATGCCATATTACTGTGCCACTGATGGCTTGTTTTATGAAGAAAAAAAAATTAATTAAGATTAAAATCACCACAGCACCGCCGCTGTGAACCAGAGCAATTTAAGATGGAGCTACAAGCATTTTCAAACACATTAGTTCCATCAAAAACCCTGGACAAATTTGAAGGTTCCGCAAATGCTCATACTTAGGACCATCTTGGAGTTACTTCTGTAAATGAATGTTTTAGATAAAAAAATTCAGTTAAAAAAATCACCTATATTATTTGTATGGATCTTCACAGAGTTTGCTACTTCTGCTGCAGAATTTATCTTATCTATTGCAGAATTTTTAAAATTACGGTTGTAATGTGGCAAATACAGTAGAAAATTACGTTTGCTAAATACTTTAAGTATATAGAACAAGCTTCTTAACCTAGGGCATATCTTTAAGTTTAGAATGGATGAGAATTTGACTTCCACTCACCAAAATTTGAAGTGCACATTGCAGTATGATATGAAATTATCCGATCTGCTTTGTATTCAATACGGAACATACAGTCAAAAGACATGTCTAGTAATGACTAGGCGTCATTGTCGTTATTTGCAAGACCTTCTTTTTCTTGCGATAACAGCTTCAGTTTTTACCTGATCAGCTTCATATTGGCAGACAGGTAAATATTGGTTTCAGTTTTTATCTTGTCAGCTTCTTATTTGACACGGTAAGTACAGGTCAGGTGTAATTTTGCCCCGGATTACTTCCAATATAACTGATTGACAGCCATGTTTGTTCTGGAAATTGTATATCACAATAACAACTTCAGTTTTTATCTGATCAGCTTCTTAGTTGATTCAGGGTAAGTATAGATCAAAGTGCATATCAAATTTAATTTTGACTCAGATTACTTCCGAAATGGCCTAGTTGTGGCCATGTTTGTTCCTGAGAGAACATGTCACTTTGCATCACATACCAGAAGTGTTGCCTTGACGATTTGAAAGTGGATTCAAGAAGGCCTTAGGTTGTTGGCATAATAGGCTAGGTGACATTTTAAAATGACCTTGAAGTGTTTCAAATGCCAATTTGAATATTACATTTTATGTATGTAATACTTTCTTTGTCTCGCAATAACTGCTTCAGTTGTTATCCAATCAGCTTCGTATTCGAAGAATTAAAGCAACTACTTCAAAAAGTGACTACCCACCAGGGTTGCAAATCACTTACAACCTAGAACATGACCTGATTCTAGGGATGAGATGGGCATCTGACATTACAATTGTCTTGTTAGCATATGACTAAAAGGCAATTTCTGACATTCGATTTCAGTATTTATTGTTCAGTGAGGTGGTAGTAATTAAAATTGTATGAACTTTTTTGCTTTTGGACGAATCTACAGCATGCATGATCACATTCTGACCCGCCTGCATAACAAACGAAAAATATCAGCGATTTTATTTTACTCAAAATTCAGAGCAACCTGATAAAAACATCATAAATTGATGTGTTATGGGTCTCAAATTCTCGCAGATAGAAATTAAATTTATTATTTCATATTTTGGAAAAATTTGAATGCTACTTTTTAATACACATTTAATTAAAATTCCCAAACTTTCATGTCATACTGAACTGTTACTGTTACTATAAACCAAGATTGCATGCCATTATATATTTGTTTGGGGACATTTAGTTATACATGTAGGTACCATGAACTACATCTTAACTTTGTTAATATATAGTTGTTACATTTGTAGGCATGTGTACAAACTGTCTGATTTTGGAGCTGCAAGGGAGCTTGATAATGAGGAAGACAATTTCATGTCAATGCATGGAACAGAAGAATATTTGGTAGGTATTTAGTTATAATTTGTGAAATTATTTATTGTTAAAACTAAAGAGGAATTGAAATAATTAATTTGTGCCTCAGGTTATGGAGACTAGAATGTACCTCTTGAATATGGGTACATGATTGTTAGCTCACGCAATGGAAGATCTCAAAAAGGTCAGAAAATAGTATTTTGTATAAATTATGCCAACCCTTAAACGTATAGATGTTTTATAAAAAATATGGATGTTAATTTATGAAATAATTAACCAGCAAACTCATACTGGGCCCCTACTAGCGAGTGAAACTGCAGGGGTCAGTAATTAATCAGCAAGCTCTTACTGTATTATATACATTGTTCACTCTATAAAATACTACTTGGCAATTCTCCACTAGAAGAAGAAGATAGTGAAATAAACATACAATGAGAGTCCTTTCTGAGCTGGCTTCATTCACATTATCTAGAACAGCAGATTCATGGTACATTTATATCCATTAATGGAAGTACTCATTGTCACTGACGAACAAACAACACACAAAAACATGTTTATACCGAACCTTCGTCAACTCTTATCTATAAAAAGCAGAAAACCTCCAATTCACATACCTGCATCGGCAGAGACGGATTTTTAGTAGCAAAATCACTATAAGCATTCACAATTCCTAGCGTGTAGAAGTTGCGGTTCTTACCATTGCCAACTTTGTAAGACTTTTATGCCCATCCACATAGTGGCTGGGCGTATAGTCATAGGCTTTGTTTTTACCTGATCAGCTTCATATTCAGCACAGGGTAAATACATGTCAAGGTGCATGTCGGCTATAATTTTGACCTTGATTACTTCAGTATGGTCGACTGGCATCCATGTTTATTCCTGAGAGGGCATGTTACTTTGCATCAGTTGCAGGTAAGGCAAAACATTGACTGGATGATTCGAAGGTGGATTCACGAAGACTATAGGCTGGTTACATTTTAGAATGACCTTGAAAAGTGGTTCAAACACCAATATAAATCTTCGACATTTTTCATTGTAACACTTTCTATGTCTTGCAATAACTACTTCGCTTTTTGTCTGATCAGCTTCTTATTCAGTATAGGTAAAATATTTTACTAAAGTTATATGCTGTTCATAATTTTCCGGAAATAAAACTATTATTTATTATGTCATAAAAAATAATGTACTTGTCTCATAAGAACATGTGATGAACCTTTTGTGTCCTGAATTCGTGAACCGTGTTATGCCTCATTTCTGCCACCAATTTTTGTGCAGACTGTTCAAAGGTATTAAGAATTTTTGTTTTGTCTGAATTGCACCCATTTGCCAGTAATACCAGTTGATATAGTTTGGTATGAAGGTACCCTTTTGGTAATGTTGTGCCATTCAGTACTCCTAATAGGTCTTTAATCTTAAAATTTAATTATTTTCCAGGAAGATTATTATATAGAAACTTGCCAAAATAAATAACAGTACATCATGTATTCTTATTTTATTTACAGCATCCAAATGTTTATGAAAGAGCAGTCATGCGTCAAGGTCATGGACGGCGGTTTGATGCTTCAGTTGACCTCTGGTCTCTAGGTGCTACTCTATTTCACATAGCCACTGGACAATTACCGTTCCGTCCATTTGGTGGAAGACGGAATAAAGAAACGATGTTTCAAATGACATCAAAGAAAAGTCCAGGTGTAATATCAGGAGTTCAAGAAACTGAAAATGGAGAAATCATATGGGGCAGTGAATTACCAAACACTTGTGTACTATCACAGGGACTCCGAAATTTAATAACTCCATTGATTGCTGGTCTGTTAGAGAGAGATCCTGGAATAAAATGGACCTTTGTTAAATTTTTTGAAGAATCTCGTATTATAACCGAAAAAGTTTCAATAGATGTGTTTCACGTGTGTTACTGTGCATCCCTTCGAATTTATGCTGACAAAAAAGATTCGTAAGTTTTTAAATACTTAATGAAATATTTAATAAGATATTCGAATTACAACTTGCCAACAAACTTGTGAAACCCTCAAAGTTATATTCAAGGAGGTTCATTTCTTATACTAATTAAGAGGTATTCTGTGAAGTGTGTACTCTGAAATGATCAAAACTTATTGTGTTAAACAAGTTGGTATAGAGAAATCCACTCTTACCTGAGTTTATTATATATCTTTGTTACAGACTGGCCAAGTTTCAGGAGTTGATAGCTGAACAGACAGAAATTCCAGCATCTAATCAGTATTTACTTCATAATTATCGAGAATTGTCGGATGTTGTTCATGGTACACAGTCCGTGGAGACATATCCGAAGACTACACAAAATAATCCAGTCATTATTTTGTTCTTAAATGAAATTACTGATGTAAAGACTCGTCTTGAAGCTATTGAAATACGTAGGTGAACTTGCTGTTAATAAGATGTTGTACTTGCTTGTAAACTGGTACAAAAGTCATCTAGAAATCTGTTCATTCTAAGCACACACCAGTGCTCATCACAATCACATACTAATTGCACAGTAGTAGATACGTGTGCATGTGTGAGTGTCATTAGCAATTTTACAAAATAACACAATTACCTAATTGTTATATAATACAATCTTGTGGAATGTTCCTGAATAATTTCAAATACCCTAACGTTTACTCCTTGGCGTTGTTTGTTTTGATGCTTATACTTTGAAATTTGATTTCTACTTTTTATTGGAAGAAAACTAATATTCTTGGATATGTTTTAATTTTGCAAGTTTTTTTATGAGTAGGGTGTCTCTGCATGTTTTGTGAGTGTTAAAAGAGTGGGATTGTTGTTAAGATTCTAGTTTATTACGTTTCACAAAGTTTGATTTTAATTTCAGCTAAATTTCCTCGATTTGGTACTGCATTTTCACTAGACAATGATGCTCCTTTATCTAAACAGTGTACGGCCTTAATGTGCCTAGTACAACGAAATATAGTGCAATATAACTTATTACAAACATTACTGCAATTAGCCGTGAGCCAGTATATGAGTCAAGTTATAATAACAGTGAACAGTATGAAAGGTTGTCTGGATCAAGTACAATCAAGATTAGACCAAACACATTCACAACATTCATACTTTATGAGAAGTAATAAAATAGAAAGAAGACTTCTGGGATTATTATTCAAAGGAAAACTTAAAACTCCAGAAGAAATTATAAACTTTTGTCAGAAATGTGATACGTATTTATTGAATTTAGATGCCAGCATTAAAGAGGTAATTAAAACATATTATGAGATGGAGGGATATTAAACATGTAAATATGAATCCTTCATTTATAGCTTTTTCGTGCTCAACCAATCTTGAAAACAGGGTTCTCTTCAAGCATAAATGTATATATAAGAGCAGTTTTATATACAATAGTATTGGACATGTTGATTTTATTACATTGTATTTACAGCTTTACAATACTTCCAAGGATATTTTACGATATGGTGAAGAGTATCATGTCAAAGTTGTTAGAAATAATGAACTCATAAAAAAGTGGGATCCAATGATTGGCTGTTTAGAAGAGGACAGGTGGTAAGTATCATGTCAAAGCTGTTAGAAGTAATGCACTCAAATGTTGTTCATGAGAAATAATCTTTTTTAATTTGAAGACTACACAAGTAATCTTAGATTTTAAAGGTTAACCACCAGATATTGGGTTAGATAGTCAGTGGACCCTTTTCACCAACCCATCGTGTTAGATAGTCAGTGGACCCTTTTAACCAACCCATTGTGTTAAATAGTCAGTGGACCCTTTTCACCAACCCATCGTGTTAAATAGTCAGTGGACCCTTTTCACCAACCCATCGTGTTAGATAGTCAGTGGACCCTTTTCATCAACCCATCGTGTTAGTTAGTCAGTGGACCCTTTTGACCAACCCATCATGTTAAATAGTCAGTGGACCCTTTTAACCAACCCATCGTGTTAGATAGTCAGTGGACCCTTTTGACCAACCCATCGTGTTAGATAGTCAGTGGACCCTTTTCATCAACCCATCGTGTTAGATAGTCAGTGGACCCTTTTCATCAACCCATCGTGTTAGTTAGTCAGTGGACCCTTTTAACCAACCCATCGTGTTAAATAGTCAGTGGACCCTTTTAACCAACCCATCGTGTTAGATAGTCAGTGGACCCTTTTGACCAACCCATCGT
>JAOXYB010040705.1:0-13065 GCA_028565635.1 Phoronis ovalis | reverse complement strand
CATTTGACCTACTTCTCAAGGTCATTTTGAAATGTGGCCTGGCCTAATACATCCACCAACCTATGGCCTACGTGAATTCACCTTTGAATCATCCACTAATTGCTTCACGTTTCCCAAAATGGGAGCAACATAACGTGCACTCTCGGGTACAAACAGACCACCAGTCAACCATGTTGGAAATAATCAGGGTCAAACTTTGACCAGTATTTACCCTGTACCAAATATGAAGATGATACGACAAAAACAAAAGCTATTATTGCGAACCAAAATCTCGAGAACAAATATGGCCACCAGTCGGCCATCTTGAAAGTGATCCATGTCAAAATTACAGACAGTCTGCATCTGACGTGTATTTATCCTGTACCACATATAAAGCAGATCGGATAAAAACTGAAGTAGTTATTGTGCAACAAAGAAAGTGTTACGCGCAACCAGAAATTGTCAAAGATTCGCATCGACATTTGACCTACTTCTCAAGGTCATTTTGAAATGTCACCTGGCCTATTACGTCCACCAACCCATGGCCTACGTGAATCCACCTTCGAATCATCAAGTCAACGCTTCGTCTTTCCCGAAATGGTAGCAACATAAGGTGCACTCTCGGGTACAAACATGGCCACCAGTCGGCCATGTTAGAAATAATCGGGGTCAAACTTATATCCTACGTCTACTTTGACCAGTATTTCCCCTGTACCAAATATGAAGATGATCCGACAAAAAGAAAAGCTATTATTACGAGCCAACATCTCAAGAACAAACATGGCCGCCATTTGGCCATCTTGAACGTGATCCATGTCTAAATTACACATGGTCTGCATTTTGACCTGTATATATCCTGTACCACATATAATGCTGATCGGATAAAAACTGAAGCAGTTATTGGTGACAAAGAAAGTGTTACGCGCAACAAAAATTGTCAAAGATTTGTATCGACATTTGACCTACTTCTCAAGGTCATTTTGAAATGTCACCTGGCCTATTATGCCCACCAACCTATGGCCTACGTGAATCCACCTTCAAATCGTCAAGTCAATGCTTCGTCTTTCCAGAGATGCTCGCAACATGAGGTGCACTCTCGGGTACAAACATGGCCGCCAGTCGGCCATGTTGGAAATAATTGGAGTAAAACTTATGTTCTACGTATACTTTGACCAGTATTTACCCTGTACCAAATATGAAGATGATATGACAAAAACAAAAGCTATTATTGCGAGCCAACATCTCGAGAACAAACATGGCCACCAGTCGGCCATCTTGAACGTGATCCATGTCGAAATTGCAGGCGGTTTGCATTTTGACGTGTATTTATCCTGTACCACATATAAAGGTGATCGGATAAAAACTGAAGCAGTTGTTGTGCGACAAAGAAAGTGTTATGCGCAACAAAAATTGTCGAAGATTCGTATCGACATTTGACCTACTTCTCATGGTCATTCTGAAATGGCACCTGGCCTATTATGCCCACCAACCCATGGCCTACGTGAATCTACCTTCGAATCATCAAGTCAACAGTTCATCTTTCCCGAGATGTTCGCAACGTAAGGTGCACTCTCGGGTACAAACATGGCCGCCAATCGGCCATCTTGGAAGTAATCGAGGTCAAAATTATATCAGACCTGCACTTTGACCTGTACTTGCCCTGTTCCAAATACAAAGATGATCTGACAAAAGCTGAAGCCGTTATAGCAAGACAAAGAAAAGGTTACATACAACGCTGACGACGCCGCATACCCTTTAGCTATATGCCCATTCACCATTAGATAGTGATGGGCATAAAAACTGTTTGCTGACAGATACGTAAAAGTAAAAAAAAAACGGATCATGTTTACTAACTGTTTAAAAAAATATATCCCTATGGCAGCATAGAAGCAAAGAAAAATTTTCATTGATATATCCTAAGAACTATTTTTAGCCCCAGTAGTAGAGACAGTGGCTACTACTACTAGTTATCGGAGGCCAGAAGTAACCCCAACAAAGAAACTTTTGGACAGCATTAACTCTACTAAACAGCGGACAGCATTAACGCTCCTAAACAGCTCTTCTTTAATACCTTTTCCAATAAACATATTTTTTTGTTGCCTAATATTCAAACCTAACTATATAATGTGGTTTATAGTCCCAGGTGAGCCTGATGGGATTAATAGGAGGTAAACACATTTTAGGATTGCTTGTACTAGAAAAAACTTTAAATATAATGCAGCTTAGTTCCCAAAAACACAAACAATTCTAAAATATACCTATGAATAATACTATATTTATAGTGCTGTTTCAAGTAGTATTTTCCTCAAACTTTCTATTGAGTAATTACTCCACCAGATGGCTCTGCTGATTACAGTTTATTACAAGGGACTGGCCAGAATTTATTCTTGGGAAAGCTTGTAAATATGAGGTGGCCAGTTATTAAACATTAATATCAGAGCAAAAAAATAGTTGCATTCAAGGTTATTTGTTCATTTCCATTTAACAGTATTGATCCTTAATGTCCATATATAACAAACAGAACAAAGAATATAATATTATTGATCAGAATTTTATTGATGCAAGGGTTCTTATTTATTTATGTCTCACTGAATTAAGCTGTTTCGAGTGCGGTTCTTTCTTTTTGCGTAGTTAAAATGGTATCGAATTTCAGCATTCCTAATCAGCTGATTGACAGAGAACTTTTTTAACGGAAGCCAAAAGCACAATATACAGGGACCCAGCTCTAATAGTATAGTTTCTTGCTAAAACAAGATTGTGACATGCCACATGGTGGCACTGAGTATATGGCTTCTAACACAGAAGAGTTTAAACATTCTGATCTTAGTTTTGTTGAAATAGGTCCAGTACTTTCCAAGTCTGGTGTAAATGATTTAAAATGGGGAATTACTCAACAGAATTTGATTGATTTCTAAACTTACAGTAATGCTAACACTGTAGTGGAATTTGATTATTTCAAAAAAGTTGCTAATTTAAATAAACTTCTCTATCAAAAGGTGTAGAAAGTGACACAAAATGGCATGGCAAAAGAGTCCAGAATGCACCAGATTATAGGAAATGACACCAGATATTCAACAATTTTACAGGAGACATGACCCCGGACCCACTTGTTTTGCTTTGTGCCTTACAGGTACTCCTCTAAATATCCAAATGTACTCCCTAGCTTGAAATTCCTGCATCTATGTCACAACAAAATTTGCTCGTTTCACAACGATTAAACTACAGTGTATACTAGTATTAATTAAATGACCATACACAATAAATAGCAATGTTATACATGTAACAGTCATATAAAGCCTGCAAATGTATTGAGTGGTGGCAGGCATTTTTATTCTTGGTCCTCATGGGAGGCCATTTTTATGTTTGACATTCTTGAGAGGGAGGCAATTTTTTTTTTCTCCTCTGATTTTAAAATTATATTATATTCTCGGCCTCCTGGAAATAAATTCTGACCAAAGCCCTAAGTATTAAAGTTATTTAGGTGTAAAACCTTAAATATACACCACGATAATTGATGTAAAATACAATACTACATAACTATCATCATGATGTTTTTTTCTGTACCAATTGGCATCGGATCCCCAAAACTACTTAAAATGCCCATTTCTGAACTGATAAAAAAACAAACAACTGAATACTACTTAAACCTTCTTGAAGACAACTGAAAAACTACTGAATTTGAACTTAAAAATTATAATCTTCTTTCATGTGCAGTCAAGAAAGTTGATTTGCATTCATGCCTAAATTTCATGATTGGTAGATAACTGCTGGTCTACTAGTTGTGAAAAGTTCATGCTTACTAAATTGTTTACATTTCTGTTTAGCTACATGCAGCAGTACTGGCTGTTTTTTGTAAAACCACAAACCAGTTATTTTGCACATTTCTTATTAGAGAACATGTTAAAAACTATGCATAACAAACTTCAAATGACGATTATTGACCAAGACATAGTTATTTTAGCAAAGACGTACATGTACTACACAATTTTCTTACTTAACTGATAACTGTTTATTAATGCACAATAGAAAGATTCTACTGAGGGATCTACTTATCTTTAGAATAGGCTTACTATAGTAACAGTTTTCTGATTAATGAAATTAAAATCATTTTTATTTTAATATTACGGAAAAAGTAACTAAGAAATATATGAGTTAGGTATTCAGTTCAATTTTAACTCAAATGACTGTTAGACAAGACAATATTTTCAAATAAAATGACCTAGTTGATGTCCGAAATCTTAGACAAGGACATTTACCTAAAACTGGAATATCATCAACCAAGTATATGAAATTTTTCCTATGGAGGAGTTGGCTAGCCATATGGCATATTGTGGTCCACCTGTGGAGTTAGCTGGCTATATGAAATATAATTTATCTGTGGAGTTAGCCGATGGTTCATAGGTGTATAACTACAATTATAATCCTGATACCCAGCATATAACCAGAAGCTGGTCCTCTATAAGCAGCCTAGACAATTATAATGTGGCTATTTCATTGTTATGAAATTGAAAGACAGGATAATTTGTTATTAGATACTAATTAAAATTAGCCTTATATGTGTAACTTGTGAAAATATACTTTTTCCTGTGCTGTATTGTGAGCATCCTCCGAACGCAGGGATTCTCTCTTCGTATACACTCTGGGCAATACCCTTCAGTACTTAGAAGGCTTTCTATGTATTTTACCACTAGCGATTCCAGTCCTCTGACTATAAAGTTATTTAGATTGTTTATTGTAGTGATAGTCCCCACAGCAGGTTGTGACTAAGTATGTAAATATCATAATTTGCCAAATAAGAAGTTTGATTTCTGTTTTCATGATTTGCCTGATGGTTTTAAGCAAAATGGTATATGAATATTTAAGTAACAAGTTGGATAATAATATTTACATTTAATGTGTAGAATTTTAAAGAATAAATAGGGCATAAACAGAACAAACTTTTGTGAATATTTTTATGAGAATTTGATTTATTGAATTTACTTTAAAACCCAACTGAGGAAACAAATTTAATATTACTGTATGAATCTAGATGAAACCACCCAGTACCTAAAAATATTCCTTAATTTGTGAATGAAAACTAGCTTGAAATTGAAGTTTTTAAGTAGAAGTGGGGAATAAATTTGAATATTGTGTGTAATTACTAACAAATCTTTGAACAGCAGAGAAACTCGTAATGCATCTTCACAATGCCAAGGGAATGTTCTCACATATGTTCCTCTGTTACCTTTGGCTTACTATACATGAAAGTGGTGTAGTTGACCTGACATCAGAGTTAGAACAAATTCTATATGTCCTTTTCTAGCCCATGCCATCAATTGTAATAAATTAATCCAAATTGTTTTCTATATAATGAGGATCAATATTTTGGGGTGACTGGACCTATTCATCTACACAAAGCATGTGTAGCTTGTTTACTTGATCTGGAAGCTTCTCAGGCTTCTGATTGGGATGATTTTATATAGAAAACAATTTGGATTAATTTATTACATTCTATTATGTGAAGTTAAGTACATCAACATTAAAGTTTACATTCTATTTATCCAGCATTGTTTATTTATAAAATTGCATCATATCAATGAGTTAAAATATCAGCAGGTTGAGATCCCTGTTGAGCATTCCCATATATATGAAAATGAAGTTAACTCCCAGGGATTATACAGTGACATGAGTAAAACTGAACTGACATACCCTACTTATCTATTTTTTGGTCATTTTTTCCCATTCAATGTTTGTCAAGAGTATTTTAATAGTCTTTAAACATCTTTTTAATTTAAACATTTAACATTATTTTAACAAAATATTTTTGTTAAACAGAACCTGTTATTATAGTACACTTAGTATAAAGATAAGCTGAGCACTCACTTATTTCTATTATGTGTTAATAAACAATTATCAACTACTACTGCATGTAGTTAAATAGAAATGAAAACAAGAAATGTAAACAATTAAGTCAGTTCAAAGTTTAATTTGCTAGTAGACCAGCAATAATGGAAATATGAAATCAAGCATAAATTCAATCAACTTGATTGACTGCACATGAAAGAATATTATTTTCTTTGGGTTTAAACTGCTGGGTAATTTACCAGTAGGTAAAGTGTTTTCAGTTCTTTTTCATTTCTTTTTCAGTTCAACAATAGTAGTTTTAAGTAGTTTTGGGAGTACCAAGTGGTCTGTTACTTCCTTATTAACTTAACAAAACATTAAAATTTGACATAACCAACATTTCACCAACACATTTCTAAACAAACACAATGTCTTAAATCTAGATAAACAATGCCAAACAAAGAAATCAAAAAAAATATTCAACTTAATAATTATATATTAAAGAAAATTATCAGTTTTCCTGATATTTTACTTTTGCTACAGTAGGACACATATGCCCTGTGGCATCATTCAATAGAAAAAGGTGAAGTCATGACAGTTCCATATTTTTTAGATCACACACTATATTTCCAGAATATTTAGTACCCAATACAATGAGGACCTACCGTATGTGCACCCTACTATTATTGAGTAATACTACTTATTCTATGATGAAATGTTGCCAAGTTATAATACTGATCTATATATATTAACCAGTAGAACTGTCTGTGTGCTGTAAAATGAGTACAATCCGGGGAGGCTGAAATTCCTACACCAGGAGAACCTTTTTTACGCAATTTAATTTCAACTGTTTTTATTTGAAATGTTATCCTTTCCAGGATGGCGTTACATCAAAAAGATCACATTTTAGTTTTGAAGACGGCAATTTTGTTCAAAGCAAATGTCCTTTTCGGGACCTTTTCCGTGAATTTTGGAACGATCATGCATACCGTAGCTATTTTGTTGTTCAGTTATGTGCCAGTGGGCACATATGTTTCTTCCTTTTTTGTAACTATTTTGCCACACAGTCAAATCAAACTTCTAAATTCATATCACAGAAATATCATTGAAATAAATAACTTTTAAGCTAGCCGTGTGGATTATTTCTTTTACATATCATAACAGAAATTAAAGTCATACTTTTGTAAACATCTTCTGATACATACCCGGCATGGAAATCTCTCATGCACCTTTGTATAAAAATAATATCTTTCAAATTGTATCATAAGACAAGAAATGTTAGTACCAGTAATTTGAACAATTTATGGTTAAGCAATTGTCGCATGTAAACAATGCATTCATGCAAGCAAATCTTAGCAGTAGTAATGCCTCAAATTTAAGATTATCCCAAGAACTTACTTGTGATCAAATCCTAGAAGTGGAATATGATGAACCATGCCACAAAAGCTAAGTAAGAAATATCACGTGACCTCTGGCTGTTCAATGTTCACTCTAATACTATACCAAGCAACTAAGCGTAAAAAATTAAGTACAATAGAAATTATTACAAAACTTCCACTCAAAAGCATGTTTTGTTAAAATTGTTCTATGTAATATAATGGTATGTATTTTTCCCGGGGGGGGGTACTTGACAAAAAAGTTGGTAGGGGTGTGCGGACCAGGGTAAAAACTCCTGCCCCTGTGGTAAATAAAGATCACCAAAACTGATATACCGTCGTAAATGAAAAAACACGAAAAATATTCCCTGTCGTAAATAACTGTCCCGAAATAAATACCGTGTAACATTCATTAAATTCATTTTGTAAATTATATACCCTGTGGTAAATAAATATGGAAAAATTTACGAACCTTAATTTTTCATACCTGTCATAAATCTGTTTTCCAAGATATACACCCTGTGGTAAACAAATATTTTTTGAAAATATACCCTGTGGTAAATATCCAACAAGAAAAGTATACCCTGTGGTAAATAAAGCTTTGAGAAGCATGAAAAACATACCCTGTGGTAAATGTGGGAGCTGGAAAAAGGGGGCCTATTGGGCGGCATATATATATATATATATATATATAGTGACTTTCAATGGCAGTACCCCCCCCAGAGGATTTTTATATGGAAGGAGATATGCTCAAATGCACTCTTTTGTATATATTTGTACTACCATCACAATGACAAATAGTAATATAATATGTACACATGTACAGCTATAAAGAACACTGTACAGCATTCATATCGCAAGGAAAAGCGGGCTATTATTGAATATCATTTCATTTACTAAATGACGCTCTTGTTGCATTCACTAGTAACCCAGTATCATCATTTTACCTTATTATTTCGTCTTACCTGGATAGAATGTTGCTGTGCAGAGTTTTGAGATCCTGGTATAAACACAAATCTGCTGTTTGGTATTAAATATTGCAACTCTAATTAATCCATAAGGTTTGGAACACTAAAATTATATTGAACAAATATATGAGGTGAAATGACGTCAATTATTACTAATAATAAACTAATAATTTTTTTTTCATTATTGGTGTACTATAGAATCATACAGATGTGTCTTTTCTTCAGTCTAAAGAATAAAACATTTACAGCTCACTAGGTACTTCAGTTTTCATTCATCCAGTCAAAGGGAACAAAAAGTGGGAACACAGTACTGTTGTAACTTAAAACTAGCACATTTAATAAATTCCATAAATTTCAATAGTGCTACGTTGAGCAGTTTCACAAGGTTTAGCTATGTTTGTTGCGGTCACACTAGTTCAAAACATGTTTGTAGCATCTCTGAACTCCTGGTGAATAATACATCATTCTCCTAATTTATCAATATTATATTCTATTTCATGGAAAACGAAAACAGTAGTCCAATACATATTTTTATTACAGTAATAGAATAAACATGAACTCTAGCTTAATTAACTGAAAGCCAGCAATAGTAAAGGACTAACTATAGTAATAAGTAATGGAAGCTATTTTGATATTAATGTTTAGTGAAATACATCTACAGGCAAAAAACAAACCTTTACCTTATCTCATCATACACCAGCATGGCGTCTTTACTTTCCTGTTTAATTTTTTTGTACTTTGGGGTGTTACCACTGATTCTTGAAAATTCTCATTTTTTTACATTAAATTTCATGCATGCTATATCAATGAGGCTACAACTCCACTATATATGACTCACTTTATACTTTATGTAAACAAGCATCCAGTTACTATTCTTACTCCTTGCTTATCAGATATACACTGATGAATATTGATCTATATAGGCCAAACCAAAAAGACAAGTTGTATAACAGACAAAATCCCTCAAAAACTGAGTCAGTCTGGCTTTTTTTAGTGTAAAAATAAAATAATCTTTTTGCTTTTTTATTGAAGCAGTCGTGCCCATTAAACAAGGTTTAAAAAAATAATGAATTAAAGTGAAAAATGGCAAAATTTGAAGCAGTTGCACCTGTTAAACAATGAAGATACCCTTTTGTCTAGCATTATGACGTACTGTAAACAGGGAAAATTGATTTTTCTTTTTTAATAGTGATGACACAAGCAATGTGTGCATAATGTTAAAATCCTTCAAAGAATTTGTTTGTCTCTAAACTCAAAAACTTCTGCTTAATTTTTTGCTCTTTGCTTCAAGTTGCTTTGTGCAACCTAATAATAGGAACATCAAAATGAATGGATACTCCTTCGGAAATACCGTGCAAACCTGTAGTTTTTAGAACTCTCTGTTTCGTACTATATTCTAATATAAAAGCTGTAAAGTATATCCCCTCTCCAGCTGCGCCAGTCTGCGAATTGTACAGTATCTTAACACCATTCCTGGACTTTTTTCTCTTTTAACAGACAGCATTTGATATACTGGACTAAACCTCACTTATACATGTTTTGAATCTGTTTTTTAATTTCAATACCACTCATATCAATTGTGTCAACATACCATAAGAAAAGATATTTCCCTAATACTTCCCAGAAGGTGCTCTGTGGGTTGTTTGCTAAAAAATTCTACTTCTGAAAGATCTGCTTGTGCTTAATTGTTAAATTTTAGCAAAACAAGATTTCACAGAAAGCTTTAAAAGTTTTTCCTTAAATATTTTCTCAGGTCTACATACTAGTAAAATAAAGATAACACATCCAGACCTATTAATATCTGGATCTTAACTTTATTTGTTCTGTAGGTAAACAAATACACATTGTTTGAATTTCAAAGCTATTTTGTATAAATATTTTGTCAACTTACATTGTATGACAACAGCCTTCAGGGGCACTGTCGTTCACAGTAACTATATATGTGCTGTAACATGGGTCCCTTTTTGTGAGCTTCAGCATTTACCATCGAGCATACTTTTTACTTAAAAGTTATATACCAAAGTATCTGAATGTGTTCAGATCAAAACACACTTACCTATATGTTATGTGTAATGCTTAAAAAAATAATAAGAACTCCAGTACTATGATCAGGAAAACTACATTTTCATATGGATGTATCCTTTAGATCAGTTTTAATAATTTTCTATGGGAACATATACTTCGAAACACGTGTATATCTTTTAAAGTCATTTTCCCTCACTTAATTTATCCAAAAGCTGCAAAGTACAGTATTCATTTAAAATATATCCAAAGAATTTTTAATACTTTGATATAAACAAAAGATCTGCTCTTACAGACAGATGCATGCTCATCATACATGAAGTAAATTCCTTACTTTTCTTTAAGCAATCATTCTGTGTATCAAACTTTTCGGGATATGGGCAAAAACAGTGTGACAGCCATGGGAAATTGTCAAATTTTCAGATTAAGTTGATTCACTTTTCAGTTATTCTTAATTACTGCCTACCCTACAACACCCATTCACACATGGCCTTCTTAACAAAGCACATTTGAATCATACAGGCAGTGCTTCATCTTTGTGGCTACAAATGAACAATGGCATACTGTCTCGGGAACCAACATGGCCATATGTTGGCCATATTGGAAGAGAAGCAGGTCAATTTCATACCTAACTCGTGTTTTAACCTAGATTTATGCAGCACTAAATATCAAACTGATCAGATAAAAACTAAAGTTGTTATCAGCTAGGGTAAAATCTAAGGAAATAAATGTTTAGCCATGTTGGAAGTGATCCAGGTAAAATTCAATTCCCTGTATTTTGACCCTATTTACTTTCTGAATTACAGCAATCTCTCTATGTATCAGATTTTTTAAGATCTGGCCAAAGGACAGTTTACAACTGCAAAACAAGTGGTAAATTTTTGGATCAACAGTTGACCCACTTCCTAAGTTCGTCGAAAATACAACATAGCTATGTGCTGCCTGTCTACCTACATGTATGTCCTTCCTAACACCATTCTCAAAGCATCCAGATAGAGCTCTTTCTTTTCGGCTACAGACGTACCATATATGGCCTCCAGTCTGTCATATTGGAAGTGATTTGGGTCAATATCAAAATCAACAGTGACCTAAGTTTTAGCCTCCATTTATCTTCTGATTTCAAATGATCTCTATACAGACATTGGCAAAACGCGGCAGTTTAATAGATGAAAAAAAATATCAACATTTCGGATTGCCAATTGACCCACTTTTCAAGGTTATTCAAAAATACCACTTAGCCTATGTCACTTGTCCACCTATGGCCTTCTTAAAACCACTTTCCAATCATCAAGGCAGTGCTATGTCTTGCGGTCGCAAACATATGACGATGTACTGTCTGAGGAACCCATATGAAGCAGGTCAAAATCATAATGGACCTGTATGTTGACCTATATTAAAGCTGTACCAAATATCAAACTGATCCGGTACAAACTAGAGTTGTTATCAGGGTACGATTTACTGGACTAAACATGGTTGCCACTTGGCCATATTGGAAGTAATCCAGGTAAATTTAAAATTTTACCTGTATTTGGAATTCTATTTACAATTTCCAAATTAAAGTGAACTCTCATGTATCAGGCAGTTGACCCACTTTCAAAGGCCATTTGTGAATCAAAGGTCTTTTTAAAGCCACCTTCACATGGTCCAGGCAGTGATTCATGTTTGTGACCATAGATGAGGTGCCCTCTCAGGCATAAACTTATGCGATAGTCGGCCATATAATCCTAGTCAAAATTACTTACTCTGTAATGAGTATGAAGCTATAATCAGATTAAAACTGTATCTGTTATTGTGACATATATACCTTCTCGATAACAAATATGGCAGCCAGTTGGCCATCTTGAAAGTAATCCAGGTCATAATTATACCTGCCACGTACTTTGACCTATCGCTACCCTGTGCCAAATACAAAATTGATTAGTTAAAAATTAAAGTAGTTGTTGTGATACAAGAAAAGTGTTATGCACAATGATAAATGCCAAAGATTTGCACCATAAATTTCACTGATGTGCCGTCTTAAGAACAAACATGGCCACCAGTCAGTCATACTGTAAGTAATTGAGATTAAAATAACCTCAGGTTGAATTTTGACCTACACTTAAGCTGTGCTGAAGATGATCCAGTAAAAGCTGAAGCTGTTACTATGAGACAAAAAAAATGTACATACGACCACAACCATACAGGACAACTATATGCCTATTCACTGAATAGTGATGCGTGCGAAAAGACCAACCCTGGCACAATTTCACTGAAGCAAATGAGTAAACTTTCTTCGGGAAAGAAATCCCAGCAAAATAGACTTCACTGAGAAAAAAACAAAGTATGAGTACTTAATTGCCTCCAAGTTCTACCTTAAGACATGTCTACCGAAATGTGGCTTTAAAGAAAATAAGATTTTTTAGTTTAAATTAATGGTTCAAGTTCTTCAAGAATTTGTTTTAAGAATATTCATCAAGTTTTTCTCGGCAGTGCATTAAATTAAGGGAAGGTAACTCATAACAGCTTGTAAAATGAGGATTGAGTTAAATTGATGAATATATAATCATTAATTATTCATAAAATTTGAAACAAAGAATACCACAGTTACTGATGTGGAAAAAAATTCGGCCAACATCTCCTAATATTTGAATGTAATAATTGCAGGACAAGTGATTGTAGACTATCTGTGTCACAACCAAGTGATGCTAACATGCAACAAGGCAATGGTGAATGCACTCCACACAACCTTCACCCTTCTATGCACAGGTTTCTATAAAACTCTCAGACTGAATAATTATATTGCAATATGTGTTTAACAACTTGAATGTAGCTAGATCAAATACGAACGTAAAGTGAGAACCAGATTCAGATTCAGATTCAGAACCAGATTCAACGTAAAGTCAGAACCAGATTCAGAT
>JAOXYB010040694.1:0-10005 GCA_028565635.1 Phoronis ovalis | reverse complement strand
GTCATAGCCTCAATATTTGTTTTAATTAATATTTTTCCAGTCATGGCAGTAATTTTTTCAAACAATCAGTTTTTTTTACAGCCTGTCATAGTCTCAACATTTCTTTACTTAATATTTTTTCAGCCTGTCATAGCCTGAGTAGTTTTTTTTCAAAGCCTCAATATTTTTTTCAACCTGTCATAGCCTCAATATTTGTTTTAATTAATATTTTTCCAGTCATGGCAGTAATTTTTTCAAACAATCAGTTTTTTTTTACAGCCTGTCATAGCCTCAGTATTTGTTTTGATTGGCATACATAATGGAGGCAGACCCTGGATAATTGCTGGACTTGTGTTCGATGGCTGTGGTATAGTGTTATGTTTTGTTGGAACTTTAGTTGATGCTGTCACTGCAGGTCATGTATCTGTAAGTATACATCAATAATGAAACTATGTAGATATCAATTTAATTCTTCACTTGAAGAATTTTCAATTTCTTTGGTTTTGTAGGTTACTAGTACGTCATTATGAATTTGTTTGCATTCTCTCTAAGTCATTAATAATTAATGCTTTAACATTTAAACATCTTGTGAGACTTTGAGGTGCACATATATTTCAACACATGTCACATTGTATATCGAGTCCTTAAACAGTTGTGATTTATTATGGTAACACGGTCTTAACATAGTGCTGCAATGATTGTTTAAATCAAAATAATTCTATTATAATTGGGTAAGTGTGTAAAAGTAATTTCCTGTACTTTGAGCAGAGTTTTCAATTCTATGATATATTTCATGTTTAATAATTAGCAACAACATAAGCTTCAGAAAATCGCTCCATTCACCATTGCAGGACACAGATTTTAACCGATGCTCTTACTCTGAGCATGGCGGGAGTGCAGTTTGTGGGTATGACAATACCCGTTGGTGGGCAACTGTTCCGTGCACTATGCCTTATTCAGCACATTCTTGTTATTGCTGTGACATATACAAAAGTCACCACTGTGATGAATTAGGTTTCAGGTAAGAATTTTTTGCAATATAGAGAGCACAAGTAATAAGTAGCGTGCATCTGTCACACTCATTGAAGCGTGAAGTAAAAGAAAGTCTGTTGTTATATAGAAGTCTCTGTTAAAAGGTTTGAAAGATTTCCTTCTACTTTGCGCTTTAATTTCTAATGCATACAATTCTCTACGAAGCTTAAGCTCTGAATAAGTACACTTTCACTTAAAGATGTATAATTAATGCTTGTTTGTGTATAATTAATGCTTGTTTTTGTAAACTTATGTTACTAAGCTTATCTACTCTCATTCCATAATAGAGGACAAAAGATGAGACGCGTTTCATGTCTAATGTCACAGTGGTGATTTTTATTATCATGGCAATATTAGTTTTTGCTTGAAATGTGAGCATATATATATACCAAGCAAAGGTTTTTATGCACAAGAGTTCAATTTGTATACTACTGTAGCTACATCTACATGTATACTGCCAATATTGCTTTTATATGACTGCATGTGTGCAGTGCAAAACAATGCACTTTTGTTACCTATACTATACATTTTTGTTCCAGTTTATCGACCCAACCAGATGAGTATATAGGCATTAAATCTTGTAAACAGGTGCAAATAACATATCAGAGTGTGCTGTGGATATCTATGGCATGTTGCCTCGTAAATTTTATCCTTGTAATAGCCGTATTTGCTGCAGTAGGACAGTACATAAACTCAACAAGAGTAAGTCATATGTTTTGTATGCTATAAACTCCGTTAGCTTGATCGTCCGGATAGTTTGATTACGCTGCCATATGCCATTTCTTGGATCACGGACACTTAGTGAGCTGTTCAAGGTGGCTTTTATGTCTTGTATGTCATTGTCACATCTTTCACTATAACTTTATATTAATTAGTAGCATCTATCCAATATGTCACAGTGTTAACTAAAATTTTATGATAATTTATGAATTGACAGTTATGGAAATATATATTTATTATTAATATTTTACCATTTACAGAGTGTTCATGCTGAGAGTCAGTCGCCTGGAAATGCCACAAATTCAACCACTTTAATGCCTTATACACATTATGGGCAAGGTCCCATTATATTTTATCCACATGGTGCTGTAGGCTACAGACCAGGTCACACTCCTACGCATTGTAAGTGCGATTTTGCTTTTATAGAAAAAAAAATCCCGAAACTGTATGAATTGTGAGAGAGCAACCAAAACAATGTCATAAAAGAGAGAATTGCACTGTATATATAAATATATAATGATACATACATACATACACACACACACAAACATATTATTTTACTGTACTGCATGCATTTTTGCATTAAAGCTGCATGTAAATCTAGTTCTAGTCTGTGAAACTTTTTTGACTTTAATTTAGTAAAATGTATTTATTAAGTTTGCAAAAAATTAATTTATGGACTAAGGTATCAATTGTTATACAATCGTAACAGATTGATTATTTTGTTAGTTACGGAGTCTTGTTTGTTTTTATAGTGTTCCAAGTACCAGCATATACTCCCACTGCTTCAGCACAAGTACCGCAGCCTGGAGGAGCTGTATCCTCTGATGGAACTTCCGGTTCTTCAAATGTAAATGTACCAACTTCTACAGAAACAGATGGTGCTGTTGGTGGAAATAGCATATGCTACATGCAGTATGAAAACCCACCTGCCTATTCGCCTTAACACACAGTAAAAATAGTGTTGGAACTTATTTTAGTAGTTGCCAATTAATATTGCAAAAAAAGTATTTATTCTGTTTTGGACAATTTAAGAGAGCCAGCAGATATCTAAATAATTATGTTATTAAGAAATACATGATGATCATTAGCATGTTAATGGGAATCATAAAGAGATTATAAAGCATTTAACTGATATTATCCCCAACTTCAATGAATTAATTGATGAAATGTGTTTTGGCAAAAAAACTGCTATAATTTTAATTATAAATAATTTTATTTATAAATGCAGCAGTATCAGATAGACCAAATGTGACTCAGAATTTTACTTGGTCGGAAAACAAAAATATTAATTTTTTTAAAGTGTGTGAACATTTTAAAATTTTGCTTTAAAACAGATTGTGAAGCGCTTTTACATGGACATTTTGGACAAATTATTTTTCATGCTTTGTCTAATTTGGTAATAACATACTGATGTTTGGTTTTAAATCATTGCTTTTTATATTGCAATTGTAAGCAGTGAGTTTACAATGCTTTTTCTTAAGGGAGATTTAGAGGTATAACGGGAAGTAGTTACTGAATCTATTGCAAGCATATTAGATTTTTTTTCTAAAATTAATGTTTTTATTTATTATATTTTTAGAATGCCTTTACCAAGTCCTAGAAAATTAATAAATTTTCTTAACCTAAAATCCGTCCAGAAGATGACAATCCTTTTTATTTAAGGAAACCAATTATTTTCAAGTTTTTTGCCTATTTCATAAATAGTAGATTTTACTGTCCTTTTGCCATAATAAACTTGAATCATTTGATACAATTTTTTAATTCATTTTAGTGTGATAAACACATGGTGGAAACATTCCTAGACTTTTATGTAGTCACATAATAATTATAGCATTAATTTTAAAACTTTGTTATTCCAATAGCTTGTATAAGGGCTGTTCCACTTATTTATATGGGAGAAAGTTACCGTTTAAAAGATACCACACCAATAATATATTTAATGCTTTATTAATTACTATTATATGTATATGAATTAATTACAAAACCCACCACCCATATATCTTTTGTTGAAGTGTGTTCCTCCATTCCCATATACTGAAAGTGGAACAATCCGAATATTGTTACCAAATTTTTTCTGTATATTAAATAATATTTTACTATGAAGCGTAAATTCAGGAACAATACTATTTTAAAGAATTGTATTGTTTTGACTGAATTGTAATAAAGTTTAAAAAGTAGAAACTTAAATATAAAATCCATTTTTGCTTTTGCATCTTTTCACATTGCAAAGAATATGTTGATCACTCATGAACTGACATTTGCTAATAACACCATGAAATTTATGCTGATTGAGCTCAGATCTAAACGATATATGGCCTACAGTATAATCCATTTGTTATCTGATTTATACTTTATAAATTCCGTAATTCTATACATCCTTGGAGCACATGATCTTTTCAGACAATCTATTTTTAAAAATCATTAGTATTCTGTGTATAATTTATCTACAAGAATTTGGATTTTTACAAAGATATGGTATAAAAGACATTTCAAACTGCAGTTTATTTTATAAAAATTATATACTATTAATGCAAAATAAACCACTTGACAGATACATTTTGCTAAACACTCTATAAATTTGGGAAAGGTACATGTAAATGTTATTTCACCAGTAAATATAAGATGAAGTGAATTCCTGTGCACTGAATGTTAAAGCTCAATCAAACAATGTTGCCTTGTGTGCAAGATGTAAAACTAGCTGGAAAGATAAGGCCAATACAAGGCCAAAACTATACTGTACATTTGTATAAACATTTTATATTCAAGTATAATGTACAACATCAATACAGAACATCCCATATAACCTTTATCAATGAGTTTGTTTGAACAGTCCTTTTATATGGGAATTGATTGTAACAATGTACTACACAGTTTGAAGTATTCCACAAACTGTAATAGTTAGAAGAACATTACACAACGTACAAATATAAACTAATCATTCTATCCGGGGAAACATCAGTGTCTGATAAACGTTTACCTACTTCTTGAATCATCGGAGCGTGATAAGGCACCCACTAACGGAATTCACACCAGTGAACAACAGGTCCAGGAACATAATTCAGAGGCAGTGATTATAAGATTCTGTATATGAGTTAATGAGATACTGTTCTCATTGCAAGACAATTAACTAGTCAAAGTGTTTTAAATAACAACCTATAAAGGTATAAAAACGTGAAATTTAAGTGTTTTTTTTTTGTATTTATTGCCAGCACATTTGGTGTGACTGCCTCTTGTGAGTACCTCATCATGCTCAGATGATTCAAAAAGTATGGTAACATTTATCGGATGTTTCCCCGACTATAAACGTCCATCACAGAGTATTATTACTTTTATTACAAATGCTGTACAATTGCTGCTAAAGATTCCTTCTTGAACATCCAAGTGAGTAAACATAGTTGATACTGTTTCCTGAATACTTTATCCAGTCCATGCTAACATTTCACTGTTTTCAGCATTGACCTTCATTAACTCAGAAACAAAATCAAGCTACTTCAGAACTTGGAAATTAGCAGAGAATCTGACATATCAGTAGTGGATAATCCTAAAATGAAAAAATAAAATCTAAAATGCAACATGAAATTATTAAGTCTAGTCAAAAGCTGCCACAGACTTTACCAACGTTCTAGAAGTTTCATCTTAAGTTTATAGTTTTACACTTGGACAGCATATAAATTATTATTTAGAAATGCTGCTTGCAGCTATCATGATTACAAATTTTGCAGCAGCCGTTCGATCTGAAACAATCTCAGTTTTGCTACTTCCACTAGATGTTGCCAATACTAATATAATTAACTAGTTTAACCAGTAGCTGACAACTCACCTTTGACTATGCTTGCTGAGGAGGTGAAAATTTCATGTGGTTTTCAACGATTTGGAAAAATTCTTGAGCCGAGGGTATTCGACCAGTTTCTAGCTTTGACCAAACAGGAACATCTTGAATTTGAAATAGCATAAAAATAAACTTCAGACTAGCAATTCTTTTACATCTAACATCACAGAGATGTATCCAACTGTCAATTTTATGAATTCATAGCTTACATGACAATCATTACTGCATTTGCATAATATCCGAGTTGTATCAATCCACTAAAAACAAAACGTTTTTTCATAGAGCCCTAGAAAGGCACATTAAATCATGATATTTTCATTTCGGAAATTTGAATATAAGGACAAAGCTATGAAAATAAGAACAAAGCCTTAGGTAATATTATAAAATTGCTGTTGTATAACCTTGCCTTACTAATCACATACATTAGTTAGTCATGATTTCAGTACTAAACCCAAATTAAGCTCTGACACAGAACACCAAATAGAAGTAATCTCTTTCAAGATGGATTAGCTGCTAAATTTAAACAGCATTTCCCTTCTGTTAAGTGTTCTGGCTTGATAGATATGACAGTTTATATGCCATCATTATAAAAGACTAATCCTGTAATAATGCATGCTGTGTACAGTCCATTAATCTGAGACATCTTATGCAACAACATAAGTAAACTTATCTGCTATGTTTCATTTTGTTTTTTTATATATCCTGTACATGTAAATGTTATATCAGAGACGTCTACAGGGAGCACATGGATCCAGTTTAATATAGGAAAGAGTATAAATTGAATAAACAAGTGGAACGCATCAGATGAGTTTACTTAGATTGATACAAATGCCTTAGACATTTTTCAACAACATTTCTTATGTCAAAATAAGAAAATCAAGGAGCGTTTCTTTAATATTTGACAGGTGTCTAACACATAAAATTCAATGCTTATATCCCATATATAAATTCAAAATAACAATTTTCATTTCTGATTTTCAATTTTTTTCAAATAATGTGGACTTTCAGCCACGAATCTTCTGGAAGAGGAATTGGTGAATCCTAGTTATTCGAGATTTGGTAGTCCAAACATCACGCGGTACAGCTGCCAAGATTTAAGAGCTGTAGCTATCACCTTTGAAACAAAAAAGTAACAGTTCTGACATTGACGATTGATTAACAGGGTCGCACAAAATTGTTGTCATATTTGACATAGAACTTATGCAACATCACAACCTGGTAATCAAGGTTAACTACAATATTTCACTTACCATTAAATGTGATTTCAAATGCACCTGTACTGACAAGATGACTTTCAATTGCATTTGAGATAAAAAATAACATCAGACATGCGTACATCTAAAAAATTTGAACGCTGTATAAAAAGATCTGAATAATACATATTTTCTATTCAAACTTGTACATTTCAGCAATTGAAAAACAAAATTAACAGAATTGCTGCTCGAGATCTATATATCAATATACGCATTATAAGCAGTGGCACTGCTATTATTTAATAAAACGAGAGAATAATAATGTAATCAAACGTTTTATTCTCAAGAACACCAGGTTGAATAATCATAAACACAATATAAGATCTCGGCTGGATACAAAGATGAACTAACAGAGTGACATCTGGTGTATAAAATATTATCCAAGGCATACAAAAGAAATACAATTTATATTTTCATAGAATGATCTGGAGAATTTTTAAACATAAAAATAAACTAGCATATTTTCTGTCTAACAGAAATCATGAACTACTAATACTAAACATTAACAGTTTATTTGTCTAAGTTGTTCTTACCTTGTTTTCTATGGCCCAGCTATATATGTTTGGTGTATCCATATTTAAAAGTGCAGTAAAAGGATTATAACCACTGATAATACAGCCAATAACAATTAACTTCAAAACAGAAATGATTTGAGAACTATATGCACGAATGGGACCCGGAGGAAAGTTGTCTCCCTCGACGGCTAAATCTGGATATTTTTGGTGTACGACATGTGCAAACTGTTCATACACCTTTCTGTATCCTCATGAATAACTAAAAAAAATATAAACATGAACGAATTTATATGCTATGAAATAATCAACATATACATTCCAAAGAAGCTAGTAAAGTCAAACAATTTAAGTTATAGGAAAATTTACGACTTTTCATTTTACAACAAAAATTTATTTATGCACAACAATATTTAACACTTTGTAGTTGCACCATTTCCTAATGTGTGCTCCGCAGAGCACATGTTTAATAATCCATGGTGTATGGCGTTGATGAGCAGCGAGTTCTTTCTCCTGCCATCTATTTAAATCCCAAAACCATGATTGAGCTATTATTTATTCGACAAGCCTTTTCTCCCAATGGAGGTTAGCATGCTAATATTTGCAAAGAAAAATCAGGAAAGCAAATGTCATTTTAAATTGAGACCTCTTAGAGTAAACTTGTCAAGTGTATAAGAGTATGTGTAGGTACCACAGCATAAAACAAATATATGTATGGAGCTAAATATACAGTTCAAGGAATTAATACATATATTAATTATTATACACCTGAAATCAATTGAGTACCAAGGCCAAGGGCAAGGAGAGTGCACTAATGACTAAATGGTGTGAACAACAGTTTCTCATCCCTACCAGACCACCAATGAGTCAAAAGTCTGGTTTGTTGCAACAGCTTTTGCTTCATAGCTGTTTCAATTATTTTAACTTGTTAGAAACGGAAACTTATAATTAGTGTTTTAAATCACTAGGAGTAGGAGTAGATAATAATTGTTTTCTACCACAACGTATCATTTATTTGATAATATTGTAAAATAAATCAATAGATGTAAACTTTGTCTTCTTTAATACAACAAAGGTAACACGATTTTCAAAATAATGTCACGAGATTGCGGAAGAAAATGTCGAGTCATGACGTTTTCTGATGAAATTTCAGTTTAACTGAAGGAGTGAAGCAGAGCGGGAAACAGGATAAACATATTTTTACTCACCAGAATAAAAATTTTAATGTTGGCCCCGCAAATGCTGACATTTTTGGAACCGGTATGTGTTTTTCTGACTGTTTAGCATCTACTTGTGGTGATAAATCTTTCCATGTAAGCAAACCAAGACAAAGAATTGCCCCGACCATAAGCGGTAAACTAAACTCCGCCATTTTATCGGGTCAATAGGGGCATAAAAAAAGAGGTGAATGTCGATCAATTTCATTTGCTGCAAATATGAAAAACTAAATGACTCAAATAAAATAACAGTTTGTTATTTAATTATCAATTAAAACATGCTTAAAATGAAAGTTACACATTTATTTATAAACACTGAGACAACGAATTTCGGAAGACCGCAATTTATTCTGTGCGTTACAACAATTTTAGTAGCGACACCTAACGGACACTGATCTCACATCCGATTTAAAAATGGCGGGGAATTATGAATGGATTGAAGTTATTGGTTCTGGAACTTTTGGTCGTGCTTGGCTTGTACTCTCAAAATCTAGCCGTAGAAAGTATGTCATTAAAGAAATAAAAGTTTTCAGTTTGAATGACCGCGAGAGAGAACAAGCTCTCACTGAGGTAACGGTGTTAGCAAGAAGTAAACATATCAACGTTATTCGATACAGAGAAGCCTTCGTCGATAAAGGAATATTGAACATAGCGATGGAATATGCAGATGCTGGTGTGTAAATAAATCAAATCTCGCATGAAGAAGTAATGTATAAATCTATGGTGACCCTGAGCTATTGCAAACAAGTCAACAACACGACATTTCATACTGAATTGTCGAGTTGTTTTTTACAAGTCGACAACACAACGGTAGCTCAGGGCCACCATATAAATCTCATGTATGCCTAATATACCAATAGCAAAAAGTTTTAGAATATGTTTACGTTGGTAAGGATGTTTTGCAGTTCAGTCAATCATTAATTACTATGAGTATAAACTATAGTCTTGGCTACATGACCCTGCTATGGTTTGCTGGCTGGTAAGCCGTAGTAGGGTTTATATGTCCGGGGGATATTTAGTCAGGACTAATCAATTACCAAAAAAGGAAATGTGATAGTAACCTGGAAGGGGGGTACTTGCCAAAACACTTAGTGGAAGTGTTAGGCCCAAGGTAAAAACCATTACTTCGTGGTAAAAACTGCATTCCATAATACACCTCATAGTAAAAAACTGCAAAAACACCCCATGGTAAAAAAATCCTAGAAACGTTCATCCCATGACAGAAACAGGAAATTTAAACCTAAAAATGTGGCACCATGCATTATTAAAATAATCCTTTATTGAAAATAGTAAAATGTTATTTGCACATGGTAAAAAAGTTAAATAAACATAAAAAAGATACCCCATAGTAAAAGTTAAGGCTGAAAAGGGGGCTCATGAGGTAGCACATTGAGAGTCATCTTGAATGGTAGTAACTCTCATTCCAGGGAGCACATTGAGTCATCTTGAATGGTAGTAAC
>JAOXYB010040683.1:0-13065 GCA_028565635.1 Phoronis ovalis | reverse complement strand
TGACATAGATGGCTTTACAACTAAAGAAACTACATCATATGATGGGCATCTGTCTGCACCTGCAGACCTCTTGTTGAATTACTTGATATGGAGCCGACTTATATTAGTCAGCTATAACTAATATGTTAGTCATGTATATTACAGGAGACATATATGTTGGTTATAAATGTGAATTAAGTTGAATATTTTTTTTTGGTGCAAAGTTAAATTTATTGTGCAAGACATCAACTGATTTTAAAAATTGTACTCAAATTGCAAAGTTCTCTTTGTGAGTAAGTAGGTTTGTGATGATCAGTAATTGCATTGTATGGAGAATTTGCTGTGCCAAGACTGAGGTGTTCTGATCAGATTGTTGGTCTATTCACAAACATGGATATTAAAAAGACTCAATCTTGTGTCATGAAGGACACTTTTTCAACCCTCAGTATTTGAGAATCATTCTGGTTTAGCCACCTCATACTAGTCACTGGAGGACATGTACTAAAATTACTAAATAACACATCTAACAATATGCACATTAACACTTTTGAGCAAGAATTAATGTAAGAATAATTAAATAAAGTAATGTAGGATTTGTATTTGTAATGACTAAATTGAAGTTCCATATTAATTTGAAAAACGATGGGTGGCACATTTTTGCTTCATTAAACTTAAGGCTTTAAATAAAACTAAAATTTGCATTATTTAATATTTCTTTATAATAATCAAGACTTCGTGAGACATAATTCTTATTAAATATTTCTTTTGCGAATTATTGTTTCAGCTGTATATAAGACTGTAGTGGATGGTGCTGCCAATGAGCTTTACTGCAGACAAAATGAAGACAAAAAAAGCTACATTCCTGATGTTATCACTGGAGACTTTGACTCCATTAAAGAAAACACGCTCCAGTTTTACAAGAACAAGGTAGGTAAATACATCCACTTACATTTGTTGTTAAAGACAACAAATCTCAGAATCATTTCTAACTTATTTATGCATGATATTTCTTTCACCTACTGAGCATGTGGTGTGTTCACTGCCAGGAATTCTGCTAAATTAATAACTGAGAGAATAATTCTAAGTACCTAAACAAGATTTTGTAAATATATTGATCCCCAAGTGCATCACTACAGTTTATCGATGAAATACATGATAGCTTACATGGTGATAAAACTCCAGTATTAGTATCACCTCAGTCTGTTATATTATTAGAAACAGGTTCAGAACTTGAGCTCATAGTGAGTAACTGTAAGATTAAGACAAAGTATCTGTAGTTGTGTCAAACTAATTTATTTATTATATTGTAAACAGTTTTAAATTAATATACTATTCTATACTTTTCACTACAGGGTGTTCATGTGATAAATACTCCAGACCAAAACTACACAGATTTTACAAAAGCATTAGACTTTACTATAAGGACAATTAATGACAAAAGTATTAAAGTAAGTTAGGCTATTAATACATTTTTTACTATTAGAAATTAAAGTAATGTGTAAACATGGCTTATCCATTCTTGTATACAGATTTTACAAAAGCATTAAACTTCACTATAAGGAAAAAAATTAATGACAAAGTATCAAAGCAAACTTATGATAACTTCGGTCTGTTGTAGGTGGATAGTATTGTAGCAGCATATGGTATCGGTGGTCGACTAGACCACACATTAGCCAGTATTGACACACTGTATCATGCCTCTACTCTTACAAGTCTGCCGGTCTATATAATTGGAGAAGTTTCAGTGTGCTGCCTGTTGAAAGAGGTAGGTTTACAATATATAAGGATTACCCCTTAATAACTCAACCAGATTGATTTAATACGAGCTCCAAGAAATCAGTATATAATGATACAGTGAAGATATGAATGATTATACAAAATTGTTTAAAATGTAATGTCATAGTTGAATGACTGCTCTGTCTTTAATACCTTAAAAATTGCTGAAAAGGAAACTATTAATAGGAGTGCAAATTTTCGTCCAAAACTGTAATTTATTATTTTACAGTAAATAAAGATACCTAATTACAGTAATGGAATTTCTTCCTTCATTTCAGCATTAAACCAACTTAAATGTTTCAAAAATATTCTAAATTAAGCAAAAACTATTTTAGGCATTTATGTATATATATTTTAATATGTAACATAATCAATAAGTAATTTGAATGAAATTGTAATTATGACTAAGCTGACTATAGGATTTCCCAAAATAGATACAAAACAATTTTTTTGGCTCCTAAACCATTCTTTAAATTTTGTGAAAGACTGAACTTGGAAAACAAAAAACAGCAACCTAGATGCGTATGAATAACTGAGACAATCTCAACAGCTTACCTAATTGCATAGGAATAAATTACTTTCTTTGTCGTTTCTAAAATGATAATTATGCCACAAAGCCTAGTTTCAGTGATGACAAAAATCTGTTTTAATTATTAATCTGTCCTTTAATAGTCAAAAGATAATGAACTGTGCTTCAACCCGTACATCAGAAACGACAAACAATGCAGATCACCCGTAAATATCAAATTATTTATCTACAAATCCTACTTGTAAATATATCCATTTGACTTTCCTTCTGAGCAATTTGAAAATGATTTAGGACATAAAATCTTGTTAATATCCTTTTTGGGAAAACCTTTGGAAAATAGATTGTTTTGCACATTTTGTCAGGGTTCAAGTAGAATAGATGTCAGTACTGGTCTGGAGGGAAGTTGGTGTGGACTTGTTCCTGTTGGAGCTGCTTGTCAGCAGGTTACTACAACTGGACTTAAATGGAACCTAAGTATGTTATGCTTGTGTTGTTTTCTTCTGTGTAAGACTATTTACTGGTAATAACACTGTGCTTATATAACCCGATTTAGTTCTCTATGCAGTAATCTGTGATTTCATTTCATTTTGCATGAAAAATCATTTCATGAATACATGACAATATTCTTGCAGACAAACAATGCTTGAAGTTCGGAGAATTGATCAGTACATCCAATCAGCTCAACGACAGTGGTGCAGTAACTGTGGATACAGACCAACCATTACTGTGGACCATGGGATATAAGGAATCAGTTGGCCCTCTAAACTCAAAATAATAAAATTATTCAAACTGGTTCCACTGTATTAACGGTATCATGGTCTGTTGTTTTAGTAATATGTATACAGTATTTTAGTAATAACATTCCTACATTACTTCCATTGCACAGGAAATCTATACTATGGTGTGATAGTATTATTTAATATTTTAAATGTGCTATTAAAGAAGTTTTATAAAATAAACAGAATAATACTTTGATACTTGATAATTTGAACATATATTTTTACTTTCATTACTATTGTACAAGCACAAGTACCATCACTCGTGAAGTTAAATGATACTGATCACTTGTAATAGTCTCTCATTGGTTCTAGCGATTTGTGGCACAGATCAACATTTTACAGACAAATTACACAATTTATGCACAACAGAAGATATTACATGTAATTCCTGTAAAATGCTCATTTATCATAATGTGATAGCTTTTACTATAGGTTTTCTATTCTACAGGATACCATCATTTGCCAGCTTGTTCTGTAGGTTTTTTCCACTAGAAATTGGCAAGTATTGCACATGCACAGTAAAATGACTTGTGATATGTCAATTTGTTTATTTTTGTGTAACTAACACAACATCAGCCATTCAACATCTAGTACTGCTACAAATATCAAGTTGTAATTACTGATTTCACATACGATGTACTCCCTAAAACATTGATTTACACAACAACTTTGATAACAACAAACAACAAGGAATTACAAAACTTAAATCATCTTTGTTCAGTATTAACTGGAATCTACTAATCTTCAGGATTCTGATCCTCCAGTATATGTTCAAACGAGAAGGGTTGGAAGCTATATCCTGTACCAGAATAAAACTTGTTCTGGAACTCCACCCTGAAATAATATTTTTAGTCGTGTCATAAGTTACCAATTCAAACTTGTGTGCTAATATACTATAAAGATACATTACAATTGTTATACATCTTATTTATTGTAAGCTGCAATTTGATTGGTGTCAAGACTTTCGTGACACTTTATATAGAAATCAAAGGATTTTCTTTCCATCTAATCTTGTGGTTTCCATTAATTTGAAATTTGTTGTTTTTTAAATTTACAACTTACCAGTGAAGACGGAGTGTGTGTAGAAAAGCTGATAATCCTTCCATAAAAATAAGGACGCCCACAGTTAGAACGGCCCACGGTACAAACACCAGTACCAAAACAACAGAGCCAGCAAAGCCATTGATATTCAAACCAATTCGAAGTACCATGGTCCACAACACCTCAGATAGCTCTGGAAAACAGGATGTGTTATATGAAAAATAATAATATAGTCAGCCTTAGGCAACAGTCTTGGTAGAATTTTTTTAGAATACAAATATGGCTTTCTGTTATTAGAATCTAGAATATATATAAAAGCACATTTTACACATATATTATGTAATGTTATGTAATGGTTGTTTTCTTAAAAATGAAAAAGTTGTATTTATGTTTAAGTTTACCTGAAAGTAAACTTGGTAGTGTTATTCATTCCTTTACATTACTTTCTTCTAATATCACAACTTTTGTAATATCATTACAAATGCTTTGCTAATTTTGGTATAACTTACGAGCATGAGCAAGACTGAGAGCCCAGAGACGTAGATAAGATGCAGTGTGTGAGATACATCCCAAACAATACTCTATAGTGTGGATACATTGATGGATGAAGATTTCACTAAAGTCAAACTGAAAAAAAACACCAGAAATATAAACATTGACAAAAAGCAAGACCTCCATGACTATCATTAAATCATTGTACTTCTGGCCAGCGATATGTGGAAAGTGCCATAACAAGACTGTCACAACTAAGTATAGACACAGATGCTCCATTAATACTATGTACAGATTTTATCTAACATGAGACACCGTGGCAAAATGCAGCACCAATGCGTCTTATAAATCTCGCTGTAAAAAAAATGAAGCCAGAATAAATATGCTATCAAAACTGAAGCTCGATGCTGTTCCATTAATAAGCACTGCCAGGGATCTGATGTTCCCATATTAATAAACTATTTTAATTTAACTCCGTTTCCTATTGTGACCCACTCTCTACTCTGGTCAGTTTCCCAAGTGGTAAATTTTAATGAAACAGTCCCAAAAATAAGGTTGCACATAACATGTAAACCGCAACCATTCAATGCAAGTCTTGCAACTGTAGAGGTGATGCTGCTCTGTATGCAGTAGAATAAATGCCAACCTCCTCCTCCTTGCCAGCAGCTGGATGTTGCATGACAGCATCACCATTTTCATTTGCTGTTACAATATCACCACTATTCACAAATGACTGGCGATTTCGTAACTAGACAGTGTAGAAAACAGAACCCATTAGCCTCTTGAAATAAATACAAAATTAACTTGACACAAGATAAAATGTTGCCACATATTAGTCAATGCCCCCTATATGTGTGATTCAGCTAGTACGTTCAACAAAACAATTTGTTCTCAATAATGCAAAATTGTGAATGAGCAGTGTTTTGCTATAAAATTTTACTTTAAAACAAGTTTGGATCAGAAAGTTTAATGTATGATTATTGTAATCATTTCACACTGAATCACAGAGAGAAACCGATAACATGTGACAATAGTTTGCTTGTTACAGTACGCCCGCCACCGACCTCTTCCTCGGGTTCATCATGTGATTTAACGCCACCATCATGGTGAATTACTTCCTCAGTACCATTAACTGGCAGAGTTCCTGGATGACGCTTGGGCTGTAACAACCACAAGTCAACAGTTAAGGAATAAAAACTAGAACGGTTGACTACATAATAGGATTTACCATGAAGACAAAACACCAATATAACGAGGCATATAGATGGTACTATCAACATATTTTATATAAAAACATATTTTAGTTGATCTAGATAAGCTACATCATTGCACGCAAGTAAAACTGAAACATTTTCAGACAAGATTTAAGTACTGTGAAAGTGTTAAATGATAATGATAACAGTCAAGAAGTTAATAATCTGACCTGATTATTGTGTCGTTTACGTAGAACGTAAGGCTTGATAAACAGCATCCATGGTATACATAACACGATAACCACTACCAAAACATACTGGATGTAATCCTAAAAAGAGGCTTGATTGTAAATATACTGCAATTATAAAACTTCACTTATATTTTAATTGATCTGCTCTAGCTACTCGGGTACATCAAGTTAGAATTAAACTGGACAAGTTACTTTGTTAACTCGTCAATTTGACCAATTTCTCCTACTTAAGACACCCAGACCCAAAACACGGTTAGCTGAGTTAAGTCGCGACCCAATATGATGAATGGAGAGAATTAAAAGGAAAAGTATGAAACAATTCTGAAATTAAAACGAGGATGATCATTTCATATATTGGACATTGGAATTCACTTGCACACTGACACAAATAACCAACCATATTAGAATGTCTAGTATTCGAGTATAATTTTGCAAATTATGAATGCCTATCGCTTTCCCCAAACATGTGGCATTTTTACTATGAGGTATTGCAGGACTAAATCTGATTGTAAATTTTCCAAATCGTCATCGTAAAAGAATACATAAATTGTGAAACACAACTTCCTTGGCAATGATTATGTTTCTCCAGTCTGCTATTTCAGTTTAATTTCTCGTGTGTTTGAGAATGCGCCAATGTCATATTAACCTTACCCAAGTAGCTAAAAGTAGATCCAATAAAACTAGGCCCAAATGCACCATTTGCATGCACTAAGTGGTGTAGTGGTCACAAAATCATTCCAACCACAATTCAACAATTTTTGCAAAGTAATTATCATGAAATTCCACACCTACTTGCATGATTTCAAGAAAATTATAAAGAAAACTATTATTGCGCAATGATAACATGTGAATATGTGGCATTTACTATTTGTTCAATCACTCGGTGATATACTTTATAATATCCTTTTTTCCTAAACTGAAAGTTGACTATCATCACAAGATTTAACAGTTGTAATGCAGTTGGATGGCTCTATTCTATTCTTATAATGCACGTAAATAATCAAGTTTTGTTGTAAGCAAAATATTTACCTGATGAGGATACAATAATCGCATATTACAAGACAATTCTGTGTAGTTCCCTGTTGCAGCCTCGGCTGTGTATTTGAACATAAACATATTAATTAAACCTACAAATAAAGTAATATAAGTACTGAAATATACTGAAAGCAGATATAGGGATTATATAAAAACATTGCTACAATTACACTGTAATACTGCTGTCTCACGTTCCTTGATTTTTAGCAGATATATTGATAGCAATTTCTTTGGTGCAAATTATATAAAAGTTTGTGGTGCAAGGTTATTTACAACGTTCATCAAATACAATAATCTCTATCTTCAACTCTTTCGGAAAAACCTGAACAAACAAAAACTGAATCACACTTTTAGCATATTGATAGCAGCTTCAGTCTCGTCACATGATGATCAGGTGATGTCCTCTCACTGCAGTTAGATGGACTGATGAAGGACTTGTGACAAGATCCAAAGCTATTGATATGCTACAGTATCATTCACCTTTTAAACTAATTTTTTTTGAAAAAGATTGTAGTCTCGTAACACACCTATAAGAAGACTTGGCGCACAGCCAGGAGTCTTAAAACGTTCCGGATTACTCTCATCATTAGGCCAGGACTTAGCATCGGCAGAGAAAGTTATCCATTTATAGAATATTTCAATGATCAAATAACCAAAGATACCCATCAGAAACAGGAGTTGTGGTATAAACTCGCACACAATATTCAGTGGTCTTTTAAAGTATCTGAAAAATTAAGTTAAACTTGTCACTATAGACGGTATCATAGTTTAAAGGGACTAAGTGTATATATTAAAAAAATTGCATCTAGATACGTAAAATTACAACAAGAGGTCTGCTGGTGCAGACAGAATCCCATTACATGATGTAGTTCCTTTAGTTGTAAAGCCATCTTTGTATATACAAGAGTTTTGAGGTTGATAATAGAGGTAAAATTTCTAATTTTTGGTTTAAAATGAAAAAAGGTCGTTTTGCTTTGTATTTCCCGAAGTGACGTACCAAATATAAAGCTGATCAGATAAAAACCGAAGCAGTTATTGTGCGACAAAGAAAGTGTTACACACAACAAAAAATGTCGTAGATTCATATCGGCATTTGACCTACATGTACTTATCAAGGTCAATTTGAAATGTCACTTGGTCTAATACACCCACCAACCTATGACCGTGAATCCACCTTCAAATCGTCCAATCATCACTTCGTCTTTCCCGAAATGGCCACCAATCGGCCATGTTAGAAGTAATCAGGGTCAACCTTATATCCAACGTGTAGTTTGACCAGTACTTACCCTGTATCTAATATGAAGATGATTCGACAAAAACAAAACCTATTATTGCAAGCTAACATCTAGAGAACAAACATGGCTGCCAGTCAGCCATCTTGGAAATTATCCAAGTCAAAATTCATGCCTATCTGCACTTTGACCAGTACTTAGCCTGTACCTAATATAAAGCTGATATGATAAAAACTGAAGCAGTCATTCCAAGACAAGAAAATTGTTACGCAAATGAAAAATGTCGAAGATTCATATCGGAATTTGACCTACTTCTCAAGGTCACTTTGAAATGTCACCTGGCCTAATACACCTTAGAATCGTCCAGTCGTTTCTTCATCTTTCCCGAAATGGGTGCACTATCGGGAAAAAACATGGCCACCAGTCGGCCATCTTGAAAGTGATCCTCATGGAAATTACAGACGATCTGCATTTTGACCTGTATTTACACTGTACCAAACATAAAGTTGATCGGATAAAAATTGAAGCAGTTATTGCGCGACAAAGAAAGCGTCACGCGCAACAAAAATTGTCAAAAATTCGTGTCGACATTTGACCTACTTCTCAAGGTCATTTTGAAATGTCACCTGGCCTAATACGCCCATCAACCCATGGCCTACATGAATCCACCTTCGAATCGTTCAGCCATTGCTTCATCTTTCCCAAAATGGGCGCAACATAACGTGCACTCTCGGGTACAAACATGGCCACCAGTCGGCCATGTCGGAAGTAATCGGGGTCAAACTTATACCCTATGTGTACTTTGACCAGTATTTACCCTGTACCAAATATGAAGATGATCAGACAAAAACAAAAGGTATTATTGCGAGCGAACATCTCGAGAACAAATATGGCCACCAGTCGGCCATCTTGAAAGTAATCCATGTCGAAATGACAGACGATCTGCATTTTGACCTGTATTTATCCTGTACCAAATATAAAGCTGATCAGATAAAAACTGAAGCAGTTATTGCGCGACAAAGAAAGTGTAACGCGCAACAAAAATTGTCAAAGATTCGTGTCGACATTTGATCTACTTCTCAAGGTCATTTTAAAATGTCACCTGGCGTATTACGCCCACCAACCCATGGCCTTCGTGAATTCACCTTCGAATCATCAAGTCAACGAAATGGGCGCAACGCGAGGTGCAATCTCGAGTACAAACATAGCCGCCAATTGGCCATGTTGGAAGTAATCGAGGTCAAAATTATGTCCGACCTGTGCTTTGACCTGTACTTACCCTGTGCCAAATACGAAGATGATCCGACAAAAGCTAAAGCCGTTATAGCTAGACAAAGAAAAGGTTACATACGCCGCCGCATGCCCTACGACTATATGCCCTTTCACTATTACATAGTGATGGGCATAATAAAAACCATTTCCTTGCTTTATCTATGAACTGATTTACTGTGAAACATGTAGGTCTGCTTGTGAAACTGATATGAGTTTGTAAGTCAACATATACATACACCGAAGAGTTACAATCAATATATGCATGTGCATAAACTGAAGAGTTACAAATCAACATATGCTTAAACATACCGGTGATTCCACAAACTCAGTACAACACCAGTCAACATCTGAAGAATGCCAAAAATGACAGACAACTTCATCTTCATTGAATTGGTAAATGTCACTTTATTCTGGGCCATCTGCCATACAGGATCCAAGCCAAATGGATAGGGTGTACCAATGTATTGTTGAGCTTGGTGAGGATATATTGACGAATTCGGGTTTAATTGATATATCTTCTTATCGAATAAAGTAGAAGGACTGAAAGTATAACAGCACAAAACATATTAAAGAAGATGTACAAAGTCATGCATTTCTTTTGAAGAGAATTTTTTTTTATTGAAATAAAACAATCCCTTCACCGCACATAGTAATCACATAATAAAATGATTGGGTAAGTCATACATGTACATCACTTCAAAATTAATGTTATATTGTAACCGTGACTTGTTTATTTACAAAAAAATTCAAACATTTATCTACTTACTTGAATGTTCCATTGGCTGCTGGGGCTCTCCACGAAGAACCAAATATATTTACTGATTTTGCAAAGATATCGTTATACAGCAATCCAGAATACACAGAAAACATTCCCATTAACATGATAATGTAGCGTCCTCCAAAGAATATATTTGCAATCTGGCAAAACAAGCAAGTTAAAGGGACATTAAAAACGTGTTAGAGAACTAAACTATGTTGCATTCTCAAAAATTCTGTTGCAATTTACCTGAGACAGCAAGGTAGAAATTGACATCAAGATAGTTTTGTGTACACTTCCTATACTTCCCTCAATATTAAACTAGCCAATTGCCATTTGATTTCTTCTACGTATCTTTCTGATGCTTTAGATTGTATCAAGAGATATGCAGCTGTTAAATTACTACTTTATCAGATTTGTGCCCAAGCATCTATTTAGTAATTGCACTACAGAAACCGGCATATCTGTAGTAGATTTTTCTAACAAGAAATCTTAAATACCAGCTAATACATCAATATAGTGAGCATACCTCATCTGAGATTCTCATGGCTATAATCTGCTTCTCTTTCAGTACCATCCACAATGCAAATAGAAACATGATAAAACCATGGCCAAAGTCTCCAAACATCAGAGAGAACAAGAATGGAAATGTAATAATGGCAAATGGGGCTGGAATGAAAAATAAATAACAGTTTAAACAATTAAACAGTATCATATTCCAAATATTTCAGTGAAAATACTAATCAAAGTATACCATAGTTGTATTATGTTCATCTGATTAAATATGTAATATCACCAACCGATCAATAATCTTTAAATAATACAAAAGTACAGCTGTGCTACAAAATCCCTGCTAAATCACACAAAAATAATATTTCGTGATCAAGCTAATACAGAATAATCACTGGTTATGTCAGGTTTCTTACTTTTTTTGTTTTAATAACCAAATAAACAAGTCATCATTATACATAGAATTACCTGGATTCACCTCCCGATAACATGCTACACCATACGCATCTACAACACCCTGGAATACTGCTGTAAATTTGTTGGTTTTATTATAGGTGGGAGGGTCCTGCTTGGTAGTCATACGATTCAAAATGGACGGCACACTACTACCACTTCGCTCCTACAAAAATTTGATACCTTTGTTAAAGACATGCTGTGAAAAATACTTGATTCAAGCTAGGAAATTTATGTTCAACTCATTCATTCTACAACTGCTTGCTTAATAATAACTTTTTCTTGTAGAAGCTGGGGACTTTAAATATGAGAAATGATTAAGGTTTGCAGACTTACCGTTCCTCTTCGCAATGCCAACTGTATTCTATCCAGATCATCTACTGGACACCAACACTCAGCTATGAGACATTTCTGTGTCACATCCAGATTAAACATGTTGAGAGTGTGATAAATGGCTTTTATCTTGCGCACTTTTATGAACCACACTTTAATGTTCTTAGCGGCCGCCACTAACACTCGGTGGCGATGATCCTGAGTCTGACTCAGTACCTATGACAAACAGGTAATACATTCAATACAATATGCCATCACTATACTGGAATGTAAATAAGAAGAGTAATTGAAATAGACAATTGTTCTAATTAACCACAATTCCATATAAAAAGTACAATATTAATGTTTAAGTTTCAATGTCAAATCCAAATATATCAAAACTCATTACATCTCGACTATGTTTGCTTTTTCAATTCAAACCACCAAAAAATACCATTCAATCCACACAACCCTGATGAAATCAATTACTAGTAACTATTTCCCAAAAAATAATCAATAATTATAAAAATTGTCCTACTGTCTTAGTTTTATCAGATTTTTAAACTAGTACTATTTGTTTTATGTCACTTAGGACAAAGAATGCAGCTCTTCTAATATAAATATCAATCACAGTTTATTTACTTACAGTATTGAGATCCTCAATCCTTGTCATAACACCAATAGCCATCTCCCTTCTCTCAGCAGGTGTCTCAGGACAAGGGTACAGGGTCGCTCGAAAACCTTCACAGATTTTCTTCACACGACTTTTTAGTTGATCACCTTGGAAGAAGATGATAAATACAGACTTGTTCACTTGGTCTCCCTGTAAAATTACTTTAAATCAATCTAATTGTTTATGCTGGCATTCCACAAGAGTAGTTAACTCACTGAAAATGAAAGCATACTCTGAGACTGGGACTTGACAAGGTTTCTTTGATGAATTAACTAAATATTACACTTCATAGTAAGTTTAAGTTCACTGTGTTATTTTATATGCAAGGGCAGCAATCACCCTGTAACAACAGTCAGATACACTCCAGCCATTCCTGTTTGAATTTCAAATGAGCTTACACTGACTGGATCTTCTAGAGGGGTTTCTATCTCAGCCTGACGCAGAAAAACATTTCCTCTACAAACACGCCACAACATCCGTTCAAATGCTGGGAGACGTTCACGGAGAATAACACCAGCTACAAACCTGAAACATGAGGCAACACAGATGAATCATATGTGTCTTAAAAATTACAAATTAAAAACCTTTCGACCACAAGAACATCATTCTATAATAATTTTTATTATATACTGAAATGACAAAGGCATATCTAATCTTGGATACTTTGTGCATAATTTTTTGCAATTTAGCACGCAATATATATCACAAGAGGTCTGCGGGTGCAGACAGATGCCCATCATATGATGTAGTTTCTGTAGTTATAAAGCCATCTTTGTATGTA
>JAOXYB010040672.1:0-13065 GCA_028565635.1 Phoronis ovalis | reverse complement strand
TTAAGTTTGACACCCATAGCTCAAAGCGTCTCCAAGTTATAGACGTTTGAAAATTGGAAGAAAAAAAAAGAAAAAAAGAAAAAAATAAAGAAAAAAAGATACAATCTCAATAGGTTGCACTTGCTGTGCAACCTAATTAACACTAGATAAGCTGGCATTTAAGATAAAGACTTCGAAAGTTAAATGATTATTACAATAAATAATATAAACACGACAACTCTTAACTGCCAGCCAGACTTTGGGTCCATAATCGGGTCCATAATAGACTGACCTCGGTCCCTTTTGGGTGTTTTTAAACCTATTCAGTTATAACTTGTCAAAATTTTCTTTTTTTTCAGTTTACACCATTACCTTTTACCTAGTATCAAACATTTACCCAGTATCAAATGTTCACCCAGTATCAAATGTACACCCAAAGGCATATATACGTCATATACCAAAATAGCATATATTAACTATTCAAAGCAAGTATTGACTCCTTTAACAGACTTACATGATTTTTTCTGCTCATATGTGTAATATTACACAACCAGAGCTTATGATATATTACAATAAATGATATTACAACAATAATATGCAGAAAACAGTCTGGACAACAGACTACTCAGTGTTGATCTCAGTCACAATGTATAAATAATCAAAATTTCGCAATAACTTTGGGAAAAACACAATTTCCTTCAATACCACCTAAGGTAGAATGTGGTATTTTGAATTTTTCAAATGCTCATTTTTTTAATGAAAAATTATTAAAAACTGTGGACGTAAATTCAACATAGAAAACTAGTATCTCGCCAGATGTCGTCGCACTCGCTTTACATGGGAAATCAACACTGAAGCAAAACGATGGTAATTTGCATATCAATTGAGAAGTACCACTACCCATATAAAGGATCTTTTGTCTGGCACTTGCGTAACACGAACTTCACTAAGGGACACTCCCAAACAGTGCGAGAAGCATGCCGCTGAAAAGCAAACTATCAGATTATACCAAACAAGTTAAAAAATTGAATATTTTTAAACTTAATACGAGGAGGAAATGAATAGTCACAAACATATTTACCGGCACTTCGTAAACGTTGCGGATAAGAAACTCCCAGCTCAAACAAAGGAATGTTTTGGCAAATCCAATGTTTTACACGTCACATAGAAAAACTGTGATAATCACCATACAGTAATTCTGCATAGTACGTACGTTTTGACATTGCCCCTTGTGCATAAAGCTCTTCTGACTACCCTCCTAATGATTTTCTGCGACATCTGGTGAAAATATTTGTTTTCTATGCTGGATATCCGTCCAAACTTTTTAAACATTTTTCATAAAAAAGTGAGCAAAAATTCAAAATATCACATTCTACACTAGGCGGTGTGGCCGTTTTCACTTTTATTCAGGTGCCTTGAAGGAAATTATGTTTTTATCAAAATTATTGCGGAAATTCGATTATTTATACATCAACAGTGAGATCAACTGTAGGTCCATAAGCTTAGTCCACAAAAGCACTTTTAGAGGGTCAGTGGCCTTGTTTTGCCCTACTCGTTGTTTTTTTTTAGCAGGAAAAGTGATACAGTCTGGTTCGCTTTTGATAGCTTTGCCATAATGACTGTGTTATCAAGTATTGTATATATTTGCAAGTTGCAGTGCAATCCGGCTCAGTTCGGTAGTGTGGATGAGTTCCATAATGTTATACGGGGGATTCCCCACAAAATTAACAAACCTCCAACACTCCTTTTCGGCAATTTTTCTTGGATTATATACACACTCCTTTTACGTGGATAAAAACCAAACATCAAATCGAGTTAATTGCATTGTAAACCGCTTTGGGAACTTCACGCTCGAAGACGGTACCACTTTTCAGTATTTTGAATGCTGAAAACATACCTGCATACCAGGTTTGATGAAAAGTACATGTATGGTGGGAATTAGCGATAGTTTGTATGGGGGTTGAAAACAGACTACTACTGATCTCATAATGTACAAATAATCTAAATTCCGCTTTGGGAAAAACATATTTTCCTTCAAGGCACCTGAATAAACGTGAAAACGGTAACACCACCTAATGTAGAATGTGGTACTTTACATTCTACACTAGGTGGTGTCACCGTATTCACGTTTATTTAGGTGCCTTGAAGAAAATTATGTTTTTCCCAAAGTTATTACGAAATTTTGATTACTTATACATTATGAGATCAATAGTAGACAAATGGGCGTTCCACGTCTCCTTCGACAGTAGCAGACAAAACATCGGAATACAAGAAAGTTCAACCTACTTTATTTTTCGGTTCACGGAAGGCAGTCTTCAACAGGGATATGGAACCGATGGCTATAACAGTGCTTATGTGGTTGTCAGCTTGACAGTCTTTGAGAGAGAATCGAGACTCTCGTGTTCACAGCTCAATTCATTGCGGTCAGTACATGTATGTGATATCAATTAAATGTTCATCTGGATGATTTCATCAATTTAAACATCCCGGGCTAAACATATCATGCAATACAACAACTTTCAGTCTTACAAACACTGAAACCTTACTATCAAGAAAAGTCACTCTTGTGATAAGACATTGAACAGATTGAAGAGACCAAGTTGTCTGCCTAACAGCAAGATTAAGCTTTAGATTGATATTCATATCACATATTTTCCAGATTTATTAATCTCAGTGCACAAATTATTTTATGTTATTTGAAATTGTCCTCCATAGTTTTGTTGTGTATTGTTGTTCCAGTGAAGTCTACAGCCGGTGCATTCGCATGACTTTAATCTGATTTTTGGTTTTCTTGTAGAACTGAGGCTGTAAGATCCGTAGCAGAAAGTGGTGTCTGGTCTTCTTCACTGTAAATCTCTGGATTTGAAGGATCATCCTAAACATTACACACACGTTTATCTGCATTAATACTTTTAACAGTGATCTTTAAGAGTAAACTGACTAGTTAAATTTAAATATTTAATAAAGAATCTTTCATTAAACATTACCTGGGAAGAAGGGTGCATTAAGTTTCACTTAGCTTACTATATAATAATAGAGGTTTCAAAAATTAAAAAAACTGGCAAAGTAATATTTTTATACCAAGACAATTTAAATCTAAGCTTGTACACAACTATATATGTTAATTTAGTAATATATACAAGAAATCATGCTATCTTTTACTAAGAAAATAAAGAAAATTATTTCAACTCTCCTATGTTTTGGTTTATAATTAACAAAATCCAATGTGTAACAGAAACGAAATAATTCCCGTTAAATTCTTTTTAAAATAATACTCACCACTGTAATGAACCACTTGGTGTTTTTGACAAACAGAAACATTCAACTAACTAGAAAGCCTTTTAGCAAAGGCCAGGTTTTACACACAAATAGTTGGAATTGGATATCCAGACCTATTAGGATTATCCTGGACCCATGGATGTCCAAAGACCTCTGGATGACCTTTACCTCTTGCATGTCGAAAGTTTCGTGTAATTTTGAGATTTTGATTGTTTGACCTTTTGGACCTCAAAGGCAGCTAAGATAACCTCTAAATGGCCTTTTAACTTCATTTTTGAACTTTTCATCAAATTTCTGGAAATTAATTTTTTTTACCTTTTGACCTCAAAATGACCATATGACCCCTAGATTACCTGTAAATGACATAAAACCATCATTTTCGTAAGTTAAATGCAATTTTACGATTTTGACCTTTTGACCCCTGAATGACCTTTTGACCTTTGAGGTCAGCTAACTTACCCCAGGGATGTCATATATCAAATTACATGACTGTAGCACCACACTGTCTTGATTTAGACACTCTTCCTTGTTAAAAGTAGCCAAAAACATGCTTAAAATAAAAAATCTGACCTTTTGACCCATAAAAGACCTCAAAAATCATTAGGTTTACATTTAGGTGACCTATACCATCATTTTTGAAGGTTTTAAGACATTTTTGAAATTTGATTTACTGGCCTCAAATTGACCCCTGACATAATTTGTGTATGTTCCCCTCCCAACTAAGTACACACCTCAAGTTTGGTCCCTGTAGCTCAGAGCATTAGAAAATTGGAAGAAAAAAAAAAGAAAAAAGATACAATCTCAATAGGTTGCACTTGCTGTGCAACCTAATTATTAAACTGAAATGGAAAATCCAGTGTTTAAAAGTTAACATCCATTGGCATACTTTTGTGACTCTTTTGTGGCTGGTGGTAAATGTAACGTAGAACACAGATACCCGGGCGCGCAAGGGTGAACACGTAATGTACACAGGTATTTCTCTAAAAAATCAGTCAAGACATTTTGTTTCTCAGACACAGTATATGTATGCTTTATACTTCAATGATCCTGCTATCAAATTATTACCAAAATTTAACCAAACAGTTTAAAGGTAGTCTTGACGCAACCTGGAGCTATCAGGAAAGAAAACATAACGACATTTCTATATATTAAGATTTTCTACCAGTCCGATTTACATTAAGTAATAATGTTTAAGAACACGGAAACATTGTTAAGTCAATTTGAATGCCATTGTCAAAATTATGGACAATAACAGATACGTCTCGTAGAACACATTTTCAATCACGTTTTTAATTGCATTATTTACATTAATGTTAAAATGTTATAACTCTTGATTTAAATGTGAGCTACATAAATTGTATTGTATAACTGTATATAACATCACTATCAAATATTTCTGCTGTTCCAACATAAAATTAATGAAGAAGCCGTAGATCAGAATTTATAAATCATAACATTAAGGGGATTTTTTCAACATCAAGGAACAATGAATATACAGCTTAGTTATGAAACCGCTGTACAATGTACTGTGAGATTTCTTAAATAACAAGCCATCTTCAAAATGTTTCTGGTTGAAAAAATATTTATTCGTGTAAACCAGTTTTGTTGATTTGAAATATCTGGCTACTTTTTTGTTAACTTTTGGGGGGCTTATATTGTTGAATGTCTTCATTTTAATTAATCTATCTTCCTGTGGTAGTCATTAATAAACCAAGGGTACTTTATGACTTCACTTGCGCTATTGTTGATTCGGGTATAAGTGATTAAATTAAAAAAATAAGTGACAAAAAAATAATGTTTTTACTTGTCAAGATACCAGGCTTCTTCCATAGTAAATAAATCTAAGGACAATGTCTGGGATGTACCTTGAACTTCACACTTAACTGAAAACAAAAAATACTATCAAAATACTGTATGCATTTTTCAAGTTAAATTATAAACATTTTTTTTGCAATATATTTGTTATAAAACATTGTTTCACAAATGAAATGAAATAAAAACTCACATTATTAAATTGTACTAAATGTTTTAAATTATATAAAATTTGTACATTAATTCATCTCAAGCATTTACCATTATTGACCCAGGCTGGCATGACTGGAGCTGCGATTCCGTTAATGAAGATGGAGTGCGGAATTATGTGGGTTTTTTTTTGGTTTTCCGCATGTAGTTATCTCGTTACAATAACAAATAATATTGTACCACTGAAAAAATTCTTAAGAAAATCAATAGTTGGTTTTCAAGTTTTAGTATTAGAGAAAAGCAGAAAGTACATTGTACAAAACACAGCTATAGAATGATATAAGTCACGTATTTAAGTATAATAGATGTCACAATTTCGAGCAAGTTGTTTAAAACAATCTTTTTGTAAAATATTTAAATGAATGTGATATAATTATAGCCTTAACTTAATTATTAATTTTTACATTCTTTACCCTGACGATTGCATCAGATCCGTATCGCCCTACTTTCAATAATCTTCAGATTGATATCATTTGCTACTATAACGACTGAATTATACCGACAATTATTTTATATGCAAGCGATTAGGGTCCTCCTGGTGGCGAATATGGAAACAGAAGTGACGGGGACTACAATGGTATAATGGTCTATAATATGTAATAGTTAAAAAAATACAATATACGCAATACTTCGACAATCAATGGTTTAGTCCAATGGGTTTTTTTTATTTAAAAACAATATCGATTTATACAATTGCAACCTTGAATACAGTAGATACTTAAAATAGCAAATGTACAAATAAAAGTCTTACATATGTATTCTTAATATTGTGCCCGAGGTAAAATAATCCGCTATCGATAACGGAGGAATACAACACTGACAACGGATGCATAGGTCATAATGATGGAGGCCTTTATTGTATATTTCGCATTGTTGTTTCAGTGACACGCTAAAACGCAAAATCGATCTAACGATAAATCGACAAAACGCGGAAACAGAAAGCCAGATATCAAGTATAAGGAAATTAAATTGTTAATATATGTAAATGCTAATCAATGTTTAGCACATTTATCAACGTTTAGTACAGCGCCCAACGGAGACTCAGACATTTGCATTTTAGATTTTTGAAAATCGGTAAGAACAAATAACTCCAACCAGTATAACATAAATACTTCAGGGAAACAACAGACCTGCCAATATCACAGACTTATTGTTTCTCAGACTTCTCATCTGCATGCGTTGAAGTGAAAACTCGACCGCACCAGCCTTCACAGGTGTAACACACACAAATTTATTAATATTACAAAAAACGTGTTGGGCGTTGGCTTGTTGGCATATCTAGATTGCTACTCTTTAATTATCATTATTAGCATTATAGACCACCTCTACATAGACCACAATCTAAAATGTTGAAGTTACATCCGAAATGTTTGCACTTTTTAAAATTAAGTTATAATAGTTAAAATAGTCTCCGATCCAAAGTCATTTGTTTGACAAATATTACAATTCTGTGCTTTCCTTAATTATAAAGAAAATATCTTTAAAAAATCCGTCCATGTTGTGACCTGGTTGGAAAAGGTCAGTGATTGGGATATAAGATAAAAGGAATGAAATGCTAGAAATGTTTTATAATAAGAAATATAATTAACACGTGTATATACACTAGTACTAGGTAACAAAAAATTAAAAAACATGATCACATACACTGCACTGTATCACAGTCTCAGCTGGGATGAAAAAATCTGCTTCGAAGCCTACAATCTTTCTCGGCTTTTAAATATCGTCATTACTGCACCAACATGGCATGGCCTTATTCACCACAGGGATTCCTTTCTTGTTGGATATTTACCTCAGTGTATATTTTCAAAAATTATTCGTTTACTACAGGGTGTATTTCTCGAAAAATGCACTTACTACAGATAAGAAAAATTAAGGTTCGTAAATTTTCCTACATTTATTTACCATAGGCTATATAATTTACAAGTGAATTTTACGCAGGATATATTTCGGGAGAGTTATTTACAACAGGGTATATTGTTTGGTGACCTTTATTTACCACAGGGTCACGTTTTTTACCCTGGGCCGCACACCCCTACCAGCTTTTTTCTCAAGTACCTCCCGGGGGCATGGCCAATGCTACCAGCATACCAGTACCATACAAAAACAGTTCTGGAGATTCAGTTTTAACAAAACAATGAAGTAGAAACCGTGGAAATAATTATATAGACCCAGACTGAACAAAGTTTTCTGTCAAGCGGATAAATATCAATGTTCACTCTATCAATTAAAGTACATGAGTATGTTGCTTGATCTTCTCACTGGGTGTGACTATATAATACTAGGTCGATCTATTTATACTGAGCTAGTCCGGTGAAATTTGCTATCAAAAGAAAAGGCGCTGTGGGATGCGCTGCTCCATTTATATGTACATATTTACATCGTATCAATACATGTAAACCCGTATTCATTTCTATGTCAACTGACAATTAAAATGCAGTCACTGATTATCATCGCATTTGTAAAACTGTGACAAATAGGCAGTGTATTCGTAATAGAAAAACCCTGTGCATAAAAACAGATTCAGAGAAATAATCAATTACGAGATTCAAATATCAACATGTTTTTACACATCCGTATTCCATTATTTACAAGCCTCGATATAACTATATTCCAGTCGTCTTTAAACTTCATTATGTTAGTTTATACAGAAAATGTCTGCACCCTCCGTAAACCATATCGAATCATTTGTACTGAGTGCGGGCTTTCTTTTAAATCCTGTGTTTGCATTTCTGTTCTACAAACAAGAATATTTAAAGCAATAAGTAATTCAATGCTTCATGTTTTTCTCTGCTACAAGCCGCAGATAAGAGAATCCGAGTAAAAATAATCTAGTTCTTATAAATAAAAATAAACTTTTTCGTTAACAAATCACTGTGAACATAGCATGAAATCAACATTTTATGCATGGCATCATTATTTAAAACATTTAGGTAAGAACTGCATGTTTTGTAACACACCAGCAATACAATAACGCACTATCTTACTAGTAAAAATGCTAAATGACATACCGTTTCCAGTATAGATGGTAACTATCTGACCTTCATTATTGATGATTATTGTAGCAGAACCACCCCGTCTGGAATGAGTCTCAACAACAGTTCCACAACGTAAGGATCCAGTTAAAATTTCACTTTTTGTGGATTTTATTGATTCTTTTCTCTTGCATGCACCACTGGTGCAATTACAACCCGTACTTTTTACGGATTCTTTTTTTTTCATGAATTTTTTATCAGGACCGATGTTTATGTCCGAATCGTTTTTTTTCAAAATTCTGTTATCGCTACCATCATCGCTCTCATAGTCACTAGCACTTTCAAAGTCCGATGTATCATAAGAAACCTTGTTATCTGACAAAGGAACTTTGAAAATTTCCTGCAAATGTAAATCGTCGTTGTCAGTTTGTGAACTACTGTCCTTTTTTGCAAACTCGGAATTTAACTCATTCTCTATTCTGTCATCGGTTTGACTGCTTGCATTTGAATACCGAACAAAATTTTCTAAATTATCTGAAACTCTGTTGTGATCAATGTTCGCAATTTTTTCACCGAGTTCACTGATAGTTGACTTCTCTGAAATAATAATTAATACCATTACATGAAAAGGAGTTGTCTGATTAACCTGTTACGTTATTACTAAAGGTCATTTGACATTTTCGATTTATTGTCATTTACAAGTACATTTCAGACTGCACTTTGTAAATCTAAAATTTTCAATTCTTGAATTTCTTTTACAATAATTTATGAATATGTCATTTGAGCATCTTTAACCATCTGCCAGTATGGATCTGCCAGTAATAAAAAAGATACAAACCTGCATTGCGCCTAAGTGACACACGTTGTAGACAGACACTGTCTGTATTAAACTCTTGTATCACTTGAGCAGCATCAAATCTTTCCATTTGTATCAAATTGCGATGAATTGTTTTAACGGATGCCTCATACTGCTGGAAATAGTTACACAATAAAGATACTGTCGGACTTTTCTGTAATTCAAAGTTTTGTATCTCTAAATAGGAGTATCCAAGTTTATCCGCGAGCATTTTCCAATTATTTCCAAATACGTCAGGTGGATTGAGGTGAAGGGCCAGTTGTACCATTTTACTTTGTTTCAACCAATGTTTTTGTGCTAAAATAAGTTTATAAAAAAGCCATTATATTCAGTTAATAATACAAAAGTACAATAACCTGTATTACTAAAATTCCCATAAAATCTACTAAATTGTTTTGTAACATCTTTATCGCTTTTATAAATACTCTTGTTCTTGTCGGAAAAAGTATTGGCATATCATTTTCAGTAGAAAGAAAAACAAATGAATTTTAAAAAACACAAAATTGCAAATTATACACCTACAAAGTTGAAATTAAACAAGCGTACTTACACAGTTTGCATCTATCAGCGGATGATTGCAAGTTTCCCATATTTGGTTGTTTTAAAAGTATTTTTTATAACATATTGTGCAACAGTAAAAACATTTTTACTGTTTTCCGATTCAGCTGAGTCTACCGTAGGCAACAACAGGCTTCTGCAAAGAAACGGAAATTTGTATGTGCATTGCAAGAAGCTACACTAGTATTAAAACCCGAATAATAACGGGACACAAGAATTATGAAACAAGTTTCTTCTGTTTATCAACAATCGCTTGTCTAAGGAGATATTCATTCCATAGTAGGTGGAACGACCAACTCTGGGACCTCCTTCACTTACATGAATTCGTGGAAATGTAAGTTGCAGTTCCGCGGCTGTAATCACATTTATCGCGAGTCATAATAATCAACTGTATAAATAATAAAGCATGCTTGCATGTAAATAAACCCCTGGGAATAATTCTTTTCTTCCTGGATCATTTCCATGACATTAAATAAACATCTCCATTGTTGGTACATAGGTTATATAAATATATATCAGAAAAAATGTAATATCCGTGTTGATTTATTATGTCTATGTTATGATTTTTGCTAAGTAAAACTACTGAATAGTTGAATAGATATAGAGCCGCGGAAGTATGATTGGTTTACACGCCCGCCTTTTATGACTATTTTTAAACAAAAAGTGACCACCTGCTTTGCAAATTTTTAAACAAACAACACCCTGGCAGTGATCACCTACTTTGCAAATACAAATTACTTTGCCAATACAAATTAAAAGGTCGGCTTGGTACATATTTCGAAAATGCTGACTAAAACCAATGAGACCTTATCGGGTAACAGCATTCTGCAGAGTGCTTGAAAAACAATAGAAATATGATTGCAATCTGGTTATAATAATTAAATAAATACCTTTTGGACCTCATTGCACTACTAATCACTTAGTTAATATTCTGAAGTTTCCCTGGAAGGTTCACTAAACATACGATGATGTTCAAGGTAATTATTATCTGTTTAAAGATTAAATAATGTTTTTACAATGCAATACTTGCTGTTTTTAAAATGCAATTCTCGTCATACAACGACTAAAATACCTAGTGTCAGAAACTGCATTTATTAACTTAAATATAAAAAAAATACATCCTTCTTCTTTCCATATAAACGTTGCATTTTGCATCCTAAGTTTACTTTATGCAAGAAGTATTTGTGGTTACTGCTTAAAATAAGATGAATACTAGTAACTTACTGTATGAACTGACGACAAGACACTGCTTTCGACTATTTTTTTTGTATATATCCCGTGTACATCATTGCCGGGATACCATTATTAACTTAATTACAATCCATAATAAGGAGTTTTGTAGAAAGTAAACAACAATACAATAATGCAAAGCGAATAATGAATATCAAAATTTATATTGCCTCGGGAAGGTAGGACACGAGAAATCACGATCAACGAGCCTAACAAGGAAGTAACTAAAAATAGAAGAAGTGACTCATTTAAATTTATGCAGATATCACTAAATGCATTTACATGGTATCTAAATGTGCAATACAGTGGAAGGAAACCTACAAACAACCCTTGCTTACATAATATCGAATAACTTTATGAGTTGCTGAATAAATAACATGACATTTTCAGGAAATGCTTAGGACGGAATTTTCATGGTTATATTTTCAAAATTATTATAAATGTTAGTTCTAAGACTCGCCAATAGTGCACGAGCTGGGTTACTAAATAAAATAATGTTTTATCACAGATAGTTCCCCATATTTACTTTGTTGCATTCAAAGACTTTAATAAACTATGCAAAATAAGTTTACAAACAACAGAAACATATATAACTGTGTCTGATAACAAACATATATAACTGTGTCTAATAACAATATATTACACCTACGAAATCCTGGAGACCCCGATAATAATTTGTTATATATACATTTTATTTATTTACTTACCGAATATTATAGCCATATTGATATGTTACGGGAATAATATTTCAAGACATGAGATATTCTTTTGTATTTTATTGACTTAACTAAAAGTTATATTTTCCATACATTTCTATAACTTCTAATTACCAAAACAAAAAGAATTAATCAATTTGGTATGACATGGGGTCATATCGATTTTTATGGTATTTCAATTCGTTTAACAGATACATTACGTATGAGGGGGTAGGGGGGGTACCCCAAGGCACAATGCACGCACTTAAAAATCGACAATGCTCGCTGCTCGCACTTAACAAGAAAAATTGACAACCAAAAAAAAACAGTTCCCAAAAAAACGGTCGCCAAAATGCCGTCAAAACAAAATAGTACACTAAATTAAAAAAATATGCAAAATAATGTTCGCCAAAAGACAATGCTCGCTGCTCGCACTTAACAGAAAAAAGTAATGGTCGCTGCTCGCACTGAACAGACCAAATGCTCGCTGCTCGTGATATCCCCCCCCCCCCCCTACAGCCCCACGTATAGGTTTGATTTTTTTATTTTATAAAATGATCACACTTGACATGGCAAGCTAATATACTAGCTAATTGTAATCAGTAGTGACATTTACGAGTTTGTGAGTTTGAAAATAGTCCTGGCCTATCCGTTTTATGATTTCTTTTTACTAGTGATGAAACACGCACTAACGTACAGTTATGAAACACGCACTAACACAAGCTGTTCAATGTATTTAAAAGTTGATTTGTTTATTTATTGTTCATTTTTTGTTGTTCGGCAATGGGAAATGAAAAGTTTATTAGTTGTTTGATATATTTTAATATTGATATGTTTGCAAGTTGATTTTTTCAGTTATTACAATTTCTTTACATCCTTATTCTATGGAAGTAATTGTTTGTAAAATGAAAATGACCATGTTTAATACTAAGACATTATCGTTTTTCGCTTTTCCGTTTTTTTAAAATTACTCAGTTATGCCTTTATATAAATATTGAGTGTTTAAGCATTCTATCTCACTTCAAATAAATGTGCAATTGCCGCTAAGCTAAAGCATTTTGCCATTTTTAATTCCTGAGAGGGGGTAGAGGGTCCCCCCAGATTGCAAAGCTCGCACTCAAATTGCTCGCTGCTCGCACTTAACAAGAAAAACTAACAAGCAAAAAAAACAACAAGGAAAAGGTCGCGGCAAGTTAAAAAAGCAGAAAATTAAAAAATGGCCGCCAAAAGAAAATGCTCGCTGCTCGGACTTAACAGACCCCAATGCTCGCTGCTCGCGAAAACCCCCTATAGCCCGGGGATTACATTACTGTTATGCAGTAGAATAAAATATAAAGTATATATAATTTCACGAATTCGACCCTTGCACATCAGGCGAAATAGCTTAAAGGGCGAGCTGGAGGTCTAAAAACTGTATATACATCTCTCTCTCTCTCTCTCTCTCTCTCCTCTCTCTCTCTCTATATATATATTT
>JAOXYB010040661.1:0-13066 GCA_028565635.1 Phoronis ovalis | reverse complement strand
GAAGCAGTTATTGCGCGACAAAGAAAGTATTACGCACAAAAAATGTCGAAGATTCGCATCGGCATTTGACCTACTTTGAAATGTGGCCTGGCCTAATACGCCCACCAACCTATGGCCTACGTGAATCCACCTTTGAATCGTCCAATCATCGCTTCGTCTTTCCCAAAATGGGCACAATGTAACGTGCACTCTCGGGTACAAACATGGCCACCAGTCGGCCATGTTGGAAGTAATCGGGGTCAAACTTATATCCCACGTGTACTTTGACCAGTACTTTTACCCTGTACCAAATATGAAGATGATCCTACAAGAACAAGCTATTCTTGCGAGCTAACATCTCGAGAATACACATGGCCGCCAGTTGGCCATCTTGAATGTTATCCGTGTTGAAATTACAAACGATCTGCATTTTGACCGGTATTTATCATGTACCAAATATAAAGCTGATTGGATAAAAACTGAAGCAGTTAGTGCACGACAAAGAAAGTGATACGTGCAACAAAAATTGTCAAATTCGTATCGGAATTTGACCTACGCAACGTAACGTTAACTATCGGGAAAAAACATGGTCAGCAGTCGGCCATCTTGAAAGTGATCCGCATGGAAATTACACACTATCTGCATTTTGACCTGTATTTACACTGTACCAAACATAAAGTTGATCGGATAAAAACTAAAGCAGTTATTGCGCGACAAAGAAAGTATTATGCACAAAAAATGTTGAAGATTCGCAATAGTAACCCTTAATACAGTGCTATGTTTTCTCCCAAGTTGTTCACAAAATTGTTAAAAAGAGCGCTATCGTACAGTGCCCTTAAAAATTCTCAATAGAGGGATCTAGTATTTGGCAATTTGGTACTTTGCATGCTACCACAATTTGTCCATTATTTGATACATCAAGTATTGAAAAATGGTTATTGTTTAATGACGCCATAGGCATTCAAATAGCTATTTCTGTTATTGATAGATCGGATTCTATTTACGTGCACTACAAATATATTCGTACACCCCCTTTACGCATTTATTATAGTTTCTGAGAATTCGTACATCCATATTTTCGGAGAATTTTGTATTTCCCAAATTCCGTACACCCCCCAAAATTAAAAAAAAATAAAAACATTTTTGTATGAATTTGAGAAGAATTACCGTAGTTTGCAAAACTGTAAATAGGGAGTTCTAAGCTTGTTTTTCTCGTGAAGTTAATACATTTCTCAATAGGAGGATTTAGTACACCTAGCAAATAGACCGATCATACAGTCATTTTTATTAATGTAGTGTATTTTTCTGAACACAGTTCACAAAAGGGCAAGAAACATTTTTCTGAGCCTAGTTCACAAAAGATTGAATAGGCAAATTAAATAATTCACCTTCACACAAATACAGCACTATGCCATCCAGCCTGTTCTGCCTTCAGTGCCCTGAAGCCCAGCATATAAAAAAATTAAATAGACTTATATAGTAAAGCTACACTAAGTTTTCTTGAACTACATCACAAGTGATTATTTGCAACCAATAAAAATCCAAGTTACTTTACATAGATATATTTACAAAACAATAGATGGTGTAATAATTACAGTACAGCTGAGATAACACTATGATTGCATAAATCATCCCCACAAAATAAGGGGTAGTCTGGACCTTGCAAAATTTAATACAGTGATACTTTAAAACAGTTCATGCAGAATTTATTATATACTGTATCTGTAAACTCCCATGTTTCTGGAAAATCGGTTTCCAAACTTTCATCATTCTTCTTGGATTTTTGTCAATCTCAATGCAGTTTATGCTCCGGTTTACTGAGGGTAATGAAACTTGCCATTGAATGATGTCCTAGACAATTAGCTATATTAAACTAATTAATATACACTATTTGAATCTGTTCAATATTTCAATTACTTTTAATATGCATGTCTTATGAACCACTACTAGCATCTTTCTTTAAATATGTCTGGGTTGGTTGATTCCTTGGAACTTCATCAAAATCATCTAGAAATCTTTCTTGTTTCACTGCATACATGGAATAAAAATCTGAATTTTAATTAAGAAAACTGTAAAATGTAACATTGGTTTGATGACGAAGAATCGGAAGAGACAAGCACATGAAAGGAGTTTTAGGACCTGTTTATATAAAGATTACACTGTTTACACAGGAGGCCAAGTAAGCTACATATTTATTTATTTAAAAAAATAACAACACTTTCTCGCCAGGTGACCGTGAGAATATCAAATCACACAAATTACTGTTAAAATGATCATCTGTTGCATGGCGGTGTCCTACGTACACATTGTTAACGAATTACAGGAAACTTCTGCACGTATAATTCCCTGCGTATCGCGAAATCTGCAACCTTTCAATTTGCAGTCCGGCAACTATCACCTGAGCCACCGTGACCCCAAAAGCCCTGATTAGAAGGGGATCAAAAAACTAACATTACGAATTAAACTTTCCAAAGCAGAAGGATACAAATTCCTAACACACCCAATCCTAATATTCCACCAAACATAAGATTCCGTTTTCTGAGTGCTCGTAAACCACTAGCTCTTTCTTTATTCATCCCTTCTAATTTCTTTATAAAATGTTTATCGCTGTCTCTTAAATTAGCAAATTCCTTGGACATATCAACTTTTTCCATGCGATCCGCCATGGTGCAATTTATGGAAGGTCAAGGTCACGATAAACGTTACAAAACTCCGAGAGCCGGTGACTGAGAATTTGGCAATCGAATCATTATTTCGATTGCCAAATTCGTTTTATAAGGTGGCCTTTCTTAAACTTTGGAGTTTAGGGTTTAACTTCTAGAGCACCTTTGTTTTCTTTCATGACACAGTCGTTGTGTAATGTGACAGCTTCAGAACCCCCTTTTATATAAAAATAGCTTCATCCTTTATCAACCAATCACACTGCCTTATTTTCGAAAACCCTGAGTTATTTCCGTTTCAACGTTGCTGATTCTCTGTCTTGATTCTCAAATTTGTTCTTGACTTGTGGACGCACGAAACACTTGTAAGTATCTTCTTATCCGCATTTGTGTTATGAAACACATTGTTAAGAATGTTAACTGTACTTGTGGAATAAAAATATAGTAACCTTTGGTGTTCTAGTGTCGGAATATTGTATTTGTAACGGATGATCCCAGGCCGGGGATTAAGTAGTAGTTTATGCATACGTGTCAGTTACTTTTAGTAGTTACTACCGTATTTATTATAGTACTTCATACTTTGAATTGAAATACTCAAAGCTATTGGCTTATGCAGTTTATAGTGCCAGCACTTGTGACTAACACTGTTGATTAATATGAGTATAACTATATGTGAGACTTGTAAGTTGTATTGAATTATATTACCCAAACTTAGCCCAAAGACCGCAATTTCTGAAAGAAATCTTCGTATATTCTCAAAACCTATAACATGTCAGAGAGTGACAGCATATCTGGACCTAATCAAATCTTAGTCCAATTTTGTCCTCTAAGTGTAAAATAAGTAATGCAACTAGTATTAACCTCCATCTATCAATGATGATGATAGGAATGAAGCTGACAAAGATTTCTTAAAATTGGCCCATATAATAGTCTGAAATGAGCCCAGGATAATAACAAAAAACAGGTTAAAATGAGAGCATTTATAAATCTGTGATGATAGGGTCCAGATGCTACTTCTGTGTTGCAGATCACTGTCATAGCATATTAAGTATTAATAACCCAATCTGTTTGCATTTATTTCAGTTTTAACCATGGATCAGGTTATGCAGTTTGTTGACCCGGCTAAAACATTTGCCAAAGATTCAATTAGGCTAGTTAAAAGATGTACCAAACCAGACAGAAAAGGTGAGTAAAATGTTCCATGATTATGTCCATCATTAGCAACATGGATTTAGGATTTTATTTACTTGTGATAATTTTGAAAAATTGATTCTAACTTTTGCGAGGTAATTTATTCATCTTTCCATTTGGTCAGTTACCATTTTGATAATTATTAATTATTAAATAGAGTACACTTACTAATTCTTGGTGCCATGTTAGATTTAGTGAGTAACCACATTGGTATGTGATATTAGTTTTATGGATAAGTGGTTTATTGGACTGAAGTATTTTAAAGTGTCATAATTATTTGTTTTACTTCCAGAATTTCAGAAAATTGCAATGGCAACAGCTATTGGATTTGCAATAATGGGATTCATCGGATTCTTTGTGAAATTGATCCACATTCCCATCAATAACATCATTGTGTAAGTGTAGTACTTTAGTATGATAACACTTGCTTTACATATTTGCTCTATTACATTAAATGGAAAAGTTGCCGTACAACAAAATTTCAAATTTAGATCCTTTCTAACTGTAGTCCTTGTATAAAATGATGACACCTTTTGTGTTAAGAAATATTTTGAATTCAACAACAAAAAATTTAGCCTCAGTCCTATTATAAATAATAAAGTGCTATTGTCAGTTCATAGATGTAACCTTTTCTGCTTCATTTTTCAGTGGTTCATAGATGGTGATAGTGAAAAAAAATGGACTTGCCGAATAAATGTCGAATAAACTTGTATATACTGATAAAAAGCAATATCGTAAAAAAAAACCACAAGGATAGTTTCAAGTTCAAGCACAGGAGTTCGAGTTATTTTACAGAGATTGAAATTTACTCCGAAATGCCATCTTTAGAGACTTTTGTGATTTTAATGTAACAGTATATCATCTGTAAACATCCGAATTCTAGACTTCAGGAATATTAAGTTATTGGACAAGTGTAAACCTTGAAACTTTAAGAGATGTTTATTGTATATGTCTGTTTGTATTTTATGCGAAATATATGAAAAATAAATATATTAATAACTTGATTAATTTTTTTATTTTTGTGTTACGAAGTAAGAATTCATTTTACTTTAAAGACGCTGGTCGTTTATATAGTATGTTGTTTGTTATGTTGGTATGTTAGTTCGTTGATTTCGAATAAGAAATTAAAAATTGGGAGTATAAAATGAAATTTGAGTCTTGCCACTCGGTCCAAATATAGCTCTGGTTGTATCGCAAACTTGACCCGGCTATTAACATAACAAACATAGTACGAGTCTGTATTCATACGCAATATAGTTCTAGATATAAACTATAATAAAAGGGACTGCCTTACTTTTTTGTTATTAGTTTCTATTAAATCACAGAGATTGGTTTTCTTGTACATTAATAAGAATTAGGTTAGTGACTATAATGATAGAATTACATGTGATCTATATTATTGTCACTTATGGCGGACGAACAAAGGGGAATCCGCAGCTGTGAGCTGTAGCCAAAATGGCAGCCTTATTGAAGGCTGTCGTGTAAACTATCGTGAAATTCTTTTTACTACGGAGTAACTGCGGAATATTACAGTGCATTAATCAGTTAATCAAAAATGCACATTCTACGTAGCTAGACCAGATTTTTGAACGTAAGTAATTTCCATATTTTCAACAGTGCTGAAGGAATTCTGTGGAGAGATTGTAATTGATATCTCCGCCACCTTGACCTTGCTACTACATTTCCAGATTCGGCATCGTGAATTTCACTATTTTCTATCAAATTAAATGATTCCTACTGTTATAGCTAATCTCTTTGGTCCCTTGCTTGAAATTATGAGTGTATTTAGGGGTGTTAAATTGCCGAAACTTACAACGATTTGGTGTTTTATTTCAGTCTCGTTTGCGTGTAACATTACAAAAGTACAAAACGCATGTGAACATTTCCGTGCCTTGTAAACGATCGTGGATGAAAATCCCTGGAATATTTCAACAGGAACACTGAAGCTACAATTCAATTGGATAAATCTCTGGAGATATTTTCAATATGTCAGGTAATTCCAAATTTTCTAACCTCCATACTTATTTTATTGAGTTGATAAATTAATGACGTAGGTATTTTACTCCCTTAACAATCCTTTGTATTCGCGCTGTCATACAAAAATCAATGCATACTTCAAAAGGTGTATTATTCTTGGAATTCCTTTGTTGAGAGCTTCTTTGAAATCTAGCTACAAGGGTACCTTGAAGCTCTCACAAGTATCATAGAAAAGCTGTAATTTACTAAGTACAGAACATACTTTAGAACAAAGAAGCTAATTATAAAACAAGCAAGCATAGTAAGTTTAATGCCATTATAAATCATGTTGTATAAAAATATGTGGGCATATGCTAGGATTATTAGTATTAAGTCTTCAATGAAACAAGGTGCGGATTTTGCCAATCAAACTGGTAAAAATGAAAGTAAACATCAATTTTGCCAGGGAATATATGCAATTAAACTTAGCATTAAAAGCCCTAAATAATTTTTAATCAATTTTTTTGTTTTTAAAACAAGATCAAATACTATGTCAGCCAGTGCACAGTCATAGAAAAGTTGTGAAAAAATGTTGCATGTTTGTCAAAATAATAATTAGTATCAAGTTTAATTAACATCACAATAAACAAGCTTGTTAAATTATACTAGTGACTATAAACACAATAATTTTTGGATATATCTTGGTAGTATTTAAAAGGTGAATTAATCGCATGTATCACCAAGTATGTAAGTTTTAGTACATAGTGGACATACATACCAGCCATATCTGATATCAAGTCATTTTTTTCATTTTATATTTTGTTTGAATCATTAATGATATCCAGCAAAATGTAGTAATACGGTAGAAGTACTATTATTACTAATGTCACGTAGCAGTATGAAAATGAACATAGTAAAATTCATCACTTGAGCTTGCTTTCTAGATATATTAAATCAATTAATTTCAAATTTGTTTTTAATTGATAATTTGACAAATATAATGATTCTTTTGTATTACACTGCATTTTGTTTTAAAAATATTTTTGAGATTGTTACGATATTATTTGCAGCTCGTATTAAACAAAGAAATAAACGCCTTGAAGGTGATGAAACCGAATCTAATGATTCACCAAGTACTAGTCGAAGTGAAACTCCTGATCCGCAGTGTGAAAGTTTGAAAATTAGAATAAAACGTGATGTACACTCTGCATCTCCTCAGCTCAAAAGGAAAACACCAAGGTGAGAAAAAAATCATTAAATGCTGTGAGAATTAAAATTCTGATAGATGCCCTTCATGCACTGGATACTCAGTCACAAAAAGAATATTGTAACAGTTAACAGTGGGTAATAAGCTGTGCTGGTGTTCAAAAAATGAAGTAAACTGTGAAAGTTACTCTGCACATAATATTAAAGTTGAATGAAGGTTGATCATTGAAATTTCTCAAAATGAAAGTGGGCAAGTGAACTGGACTTCTAAGCTAAGTGAAACTTATGGAGTAATTTCTTTTTGGAGAATTTTGATTGTTTTAAGTGTACCTTTCTTGTTTTACAAATTCTCTGTTTTCGGTGTTTCCGACAGATCTCGATCTAGTAACAGGAAAATTAAATCCCCATTCGGCGAAGATTTCGTCAGTCCAGACAGTATAGGTAATGATTCTAGGGAGTCCTCTGATAACCAGTCAATGTCTGAACTACCTTCCTCCGATGATGTCATGATGGATGAGTCGACAGAGATTACTGACTTAGGCGAGAGTGGAGCAACATCAATAGACAAGTAAGTTTTGCTTTTAAGTCAGTATGCCATAATCTAACTTGGTTGTTAGCTGAATTGTGTACCATATAAATATAGTTTAGTTTTACAGAGTACTAAATACCCTTGCTATGATATAAACATCAAACCAATTCAGGGATACAGTACAGTCAGCAATCAACTAATTATTCAGTTAATGTAGATATGCTTTTGATTGTACTCCTTAAATTTGAATGAAGGTAATAGGAAGGGTTTTCTAGAAAGATAAATGCAGGTAAAATTGACCTGTCTTTGTAAAAACTAAATTTACTAGGATTACTATAAAATCATTGTCTTTGCACAATATGTAGTTACAAGATGTTAACCGTAAAGTGGAATGTTATTACCTTTTTACATGCAGCTATGTTGTATCAAGTTGCTGATGTATGTGTACATGCACTTTTAAAAGAAGAATATCAGTATTCCTTTACTTTGAACAAAGAAAGTTACAATCTAATATGTTTTAATTGATGCATATATCTTTGTTTTTATTTCAGATCAGGCCAGATGTGTAACTTGTGTAACTGCGGAGAAAAAAGTCTTCTAGGGCAAGGAGAAATGACGCGTTATGATTCCACCCCAGGTTTTAACCCATTCAAAAAACAAAAGAAAGAAGTTCATAGAAACTCCACAGAATTTGATGAGCATGGTGATAAAAGTCCAAAGCATCTCACTTGGAGACGAGCTCGAGGTCCGCTTAAACAATGTCGCGAACGAAGCAAATCTCCTCGACGACCTAACCCCCACAGTCTAACAGATGAGGAAGGACGACCTATTGCTTCCGTTGACGAATTGAGTACAGTTGGATATCCTGAAGATACTGAAATCCAGGATTTATTTGAATCTACAGGTACTCCTTTGAATGTCCTTTTAATTTATATTGATTCATGTTTACATGTACTACCCTAAGTGGAATGTAATAGATAGTATATACTTTTGTGATGTGGACGAACAGGTACCTTGAGCAACTTTTAATGTTGGGACAGCTCAATAAGTTACTTGTTTTTGATTCTTCAGAACTTTTAAGTCTGCATGTTGCTAACTGTAGTGGACATATATAAAACAAATTTAAAATTAGCTCTTGTAAATGGGAGAATTTTGTATGGTAGAAGCCAAAATGAATTATAGAAAGTTTTTCCTTGTACTATTTGTTTTTAAATATGCACCCTTTAAAGTGAGAACAGTTACATTAACAGAAATATTGCCCCCTCAAGGTCATACAACTGCCCACCATTGCTGTGCTGCTTGGTCAGAAGGAGTTCTACAGGCAGAAGATTATTCTCTACAGTATGTTGATAAAGCAGTGTTCGCTGGCATGTCTACGGTAAGTGTAATGTTTGATTTGACACCTTTTGTTGTTTAATAGTAAGTGTTACGTTTTGTTAGCAACTGTTGGTTGTGTTACACATACTAAAATTTAGGGCCTTGCTATTAAATAGGTCTGAAAATGAAGGGAAACTTACAAAACTAGTGTGTAGAGAATACACTTCACCAGTGCTCTTCAACTGATTTTTACTTTTCTACAATTTACTTTCTAAAATAATCTCCATGCCTTACAGAAGTGCAGTTATTGTCGTCGATTTGGTGCTACCATTCATTGTCGTTACCAGAAGTGCAATAAGCGATACCACTATCCTTGTGCATCGGGTAGCGGTTGTTTCCAAGATATCAAAACTTTAACTCTTCTGTGTCCAGAGCATACAACTGAAGCAGAAGCAATAGGTAGGATTTTTCCCTGAGAAATATAAATATTTCCAAACTGTGCATACTTGAATGTAGCTTTCGTAATGATGAAACAATGTACCAGAAAAACTTAGATAATAACCCACCTTGCCAAAGGCGGCTACACATAACAAACAGGACAATCATGTATGTGTGCTAATAATTTATAGCAAAACATGACTTATGATTGTATCAAATGATAGCGTTTACAACAATAGTTCTCCATCAACTGGTAAATCAGACAGCGTGTTAGTAAAGAAATTTCCAAAGTTTGCATAAGGTTAGTTAGTTATTAATTACCCATGTCCCAGGGAGTCCATGTGTACTGCATGTTTGAAAATATATTTTCTTTCTCTAGCTGGCACAGAAGCATGCTGTGTTGTATGTGATGCCCCTGGTGAAATACTGGAACAGCTATTCTGCACAAGTTGCGGCCAGCATTACCACGGGAATTGTCTCGATCCCCCCGTTGAGGTAAATCCTGTGGTTCGTGCTGGCTGGCAGTGCCCTGATTGTAAAATATGTCAGAACTGTCGACAACCTGGTGACGATAATAAAATGTTAGTGTGTGATACATGCGATAAGGGATATCATACATTTTGTCTCAAACCAGCCATGGTCACTATTCCTAAGAATGGATGGATCTGTAAGGTAATTTTGTGTTTGGTATTTTGGAGATTTATTTGCACGGAACTCAAGAGTCTCTGAATGGAAAATGGTTTTCAGTATAAGAGTTACTGTGTGTTTAAATGATATGTAATTCTAATTTATAATTTATTTGGAGTAAAATTGGTGATTACATAAGAATAGTATGGATAAAATGCTGAATTATGGAAATTAGGCAGTGAGGCTTGTCATAATTTCCATACTTGTCATTTATATATTGCATTCAGTCCTGACATGGATTGAACAATAAACAAGTATTATTCTTTATCGTTTTTGCAGAATTGTCGTATTTGTGGTGACTGTGGTTCAAGAACTCCTGGAAGTGGTCCGAGTTCAAGGTGGCATTTAAACTATTCTGTTTGTGATAGTTGTTATCAGCAAAGAAACAAAGGGCTATCATGCCCGCTGTGTGGAAAGGCTTATAGACATTTTACTCAAAAGACCATGATTGTTTGCAGAGGATGTAAAAAGTAAGCTACTAATAAACCTTTTCTGCTGGTTTGCTTTTAAATCATTGGCTCTTTAACTGCTTTTACATGAAATATAATTCCTAAACTTATCAGGACCAAAAAATTAGATTTTTTTCACATAGTATCAAGTTGGCTCATTAGTAGGAAACTGGGGGTCTGCCAGAAAGCTGTCAATCAGACATGTACAAATTGAAATAAGCTATTCCATTGATTGAGAAAATATGTCAAGTAACTTTGAAAATATCTTTGATGACTGTTATAAGGACTGATATTAGCACGGGCAGACTTTTAATATGCTCTGGTAACACAGAAAATGCAGATTGTCATTAAGGGAACGCTGTCTGTAAACTTTGTGAAACATTGTATTAATTTATTTACTCCATTACAGATATGTCCATGGTGAATGTGATGTAGACATAACTCAAGAAATGTTACAGCAGCAGAAAGATAGTGATCAGACAGATTATCTTTGTCCTGTATGTAAGAACAGAGACCCTGCAGAGGTACGGTTAATAACTTCAGAAAAACATATATTTAGTTCCTTTGCATGCGGATGTTAGTATTGTGGTGCAAGAAGTCATTCTGAGTTGGGGAAAATGAACGTTTCACAATCTAGTCTTTCAGAATGTTTAAATTCCATTTACTCAGTCACTACTTCTATAAAGTTATGAACAGATTTATGAGAAAGTTAATTGTGAAACAGTGTGTATTGTTACAGTTGGAAGCTATGGAGTCCCAAGATCACAGCAATTTAACAGAGAGCCTTAACAGTATCATAGATGATACTGATTTTAAAGACTTTGAAATGTTCAAGGATATACTAAAGGGTAAGGTTGATCAGCTTCGATGAATAGATTTTCACAAAACCATAAGAAACTATGTATATTGATAATGATATTTAGTATTTATCCCTTTTCCTGTGGATATTTCATTTGTGTCAAAAGAAAATAGTTCAACTGGCCACATAGACTGCTATTGCAATTGTTACCGTGTATATTAGCAAACATATTAACTTTTAGGTGAAGAGGCGTCAGTAAAAGAAGAAAGTTTAGCTGATGAGTCTCAAGAGTCTATCCTCATGAATGAAGATTCTCTATCCAGTATGGACATAGATTTTGGTGGAATAGAGAAGGTAAATAGGTCTGAACAGTGTTTGCACAATAATTTTCAAATAGGCTTTGAATATTTCAGCATGCATAGCATAATAATGTCATTTATCATTAATTTCCTTTTCTACTTATAAAATGGAATGTCGTTCTTGGAAAACCAACTGTTATACTGATTAAAATTAGTGAATACTATATGTGGTTTTGCTTGCAAAGAAAACTCTAGTATTCTAATAAAAAAATGATACTCAAGGAGCAAATATTTTGGATATTTAAGTAAAGTCTTGTATTAGTCCTATTTGAGAAAAAATATATGGGTGATATAAAACTGTTGACATTTATTGTTTTCTTGCATTTTCTATTAGAATGCTTCATCAAAAGGCATAGATGCTAGTTTTCCCAGTAGTAATACATTTACCAGTAAACCTCATGGTGTTGGCAAAGGTAAACCTTATGATAAAAAGCCACGATATGGAGCCAGTATACAAAAGAAAAGCAAGGGTACTATGGGTATAGGCAAGAGGAAACAAAGAGTTTCTATGGACACCAGGAAAAGGGCATCCAAGACAAAAGCAAACACTACACAGATACCTTCAATATCAGAGGTATTTAGATTGTGTACAAAAAACAAATTTTACAGGAATATTAAATTTATACAAAGTTTATGCATTACTGTTATACAAGTAAAAAAAAACTTATGTAAGACCATTTACCTCTTAGAATAGTGGAAATGAATGCCTTTGGGTGACACTGTGACTGAAATATTATTTTGGATTGTGTTGTGTGCAGTAATCTTTTCCGTTAACAAGTCATCTAATTGATATATAACAGCTGAATCATTAACAAAAAAAATTGGTTAAAATGTTAATTAAGCCAAATAACATATATTTCCATTGAGGCTATCGGTTTTCAGATTTACAAAGGAGGGAAGAGTTATTTCAGAAACAGGAATTTAGGTGATGGGTGTCTAATGCATTAATGTCTTTGTAATGAAAATATTGAATATATTGTGGTGTAAAGTTTAATGAAAAGTTGCCTTCCCCTGCCAAAGAACTAAACTGGAACAGCCTTAAATTAACAAACACAAATGATTTGTTATTTATCTTCTATTTGTTCATTTCCAGGGACTGCTATCAGAGCCAGTAGTTTCAAGTGCCACAGGTGTAGCAAAAACTAAATCAACAGATGAAGATGGTGATGAACATCACAGTACAATTATTTTAGCGGATAGCAAAGATGACTTTGTTCTCAACCAAGACATGTGTTACAGCTGTGGAAGCTATGGTAATGGAGAAGAAGGAAAATTAATTACCTGTACGCAATGTGGGCAATGCTATCATCCGTACTGTGTCAGCATAAAGGTCAGGAAAAATTGTTAATAAAAATTCATATTTTTTATTCTTGAATTCTCTGATGTGAACCGGTGCTTAGCCATGACTTGTTTTGATTGTCGATTTTGATTAATAGGAAATGTGTAACTTTGGTTTTGAAATTAGCTGTTCTGGTGGATGGTAGTGTTTTAACTGT
>JAOXYB010040650.1:0-13068 GCA_028565635.1 Phoronis ovalis | reverse complement strand
TATGATTTTTGATTTTGGCTCAGCATGTCAATGAAGCAATTTATGAATGAATCGCGTGAGCGCATGCAGAACTACGTCATTATTCATTCACAAAATGCGACATTTTAGAAACATTTGGTCTGAGACTAGTAATGTATATAAAGATATAACTGTGATTTGTCCTGAATTCATAAATCTAGACAGTAATAAAGACAAATTTAAATTTTTATTGTTGAATGGTAAGGTATATAAACATGTATCGACCTTTGTATATAGTGCATTTATGAGACATATTGTATAACAAATAGGGTACATTGTATATATTCTTTTTTCTGTTCTGTTCTTTTGCCACTTTTTTTGTTAAGTATTAGACTTATAAGTCCAGTCGGGCTGGGTAGTACTTGTTATTTTATAACTATCAATATTTTAATTGTAAATTTAAAAACTACATGTCACTTTAATAAATGATTTTTGACTTGACTTGACTATATTTGACATAACTATTAATTTTTTGAAACTGTGACAACAGGGTGTCAATAAATGAATGATGAATGGGAATACTTTGGCCATTAAAGACTATGAATTTTTAAAGATGCCAGTAAATAACGTACATCAAGTTAGCAGATAACAGATAGCAGATATCTGCTAGAAAACGTCAAGTTAGCAGATAGCAGATATCTGCTAGAAAACATCAAGTTAGCAGACAACAGACAGCAGATATCTGCTAGAAAATGTCAAGTTAGCAGATAGCAGATGTCTGCTAGAAAACGTCAAGTTAGCAGATAGCTGACTGCAGATATCTGCTAGAAATCATCTGCTGGCAGATGTCTCCTAGAAAACATCAAGCTAGCAGACAACAGATAGCAGACAGCAAATATCTGCTAGAAAATGTCAAGTTAGCAGATAGCAGATGTCTGCTAGAAAATTTCAAGTTAGCAGATTGCAGACAGCAGATATCCGCTATCTGCTAACTTGACGTTTTCTAGCAGATATCTGCTATCTGTTGTCTGCTAACTTGATGTATGTTCATTTTAGGACATTTTGAATTTTTTTTCAAAATTTGACTTTCAAGTGACCTTTTGACCTCAAGGTCAACAATGGCCTACCCCAGGAATGTTACACATCAAATATCAAGTTCCTAGCTGTCACCGTCTTCGAGATATAGCTTGCTGAAAATTGGAAGAAAAAGAAGAAAGAAATCATACAAAACCAATAGGCTTGCTCGCTTATAGGAACAACCCTAAATATCTGGTCATGCGCATTGCCTTATATTATCATGGTTTTTCCCAGTACTAAAAATAGATTGAAATATTTTTAACCCGACTCAAAACCTCATTAAACCTGAAGGCTTGAAGATTATATATTGCTGCTGAATTTGAAAATTAATGTTTTATTTAATTATAGTAAGTTGACATATTATAGCTTATTTTTTTTAAATGTTTATTTAGTCCTAGTGATTGTGTCTGGAATCACAAATTTGCATTTTTTGAATACAATTAGAACAAAGGTGAGCCATCTTTCATTTTAGAATATCTTGTTTATAACATACTTTGGATACTTTTCTGGTCCTGTTTTCAAAGTAAAACTTATTGTAGCCTCTTAAGATTATTGCTAATAAACTGTAATTTATATTAATTTTGTTTATCTTGGTAAAGTACCAAGTTTAGGCTATCAAAAATTTGATTAATAAATGACTGAATAAACAGACCTCTTGACATCACATATTAGGCAAACTCAAGCTTGTAGGATTTTTATACACTTATCCCTACATGGTAATAAGAATACTTTGCTTGGTTTTGCTGCAGAACAGATTGAACTGAAATATTTGTGTAAACACTACATAAAGTAAGTGTTAAACAACATATAAATGTTGTTAATGTCCAACGGAGTGTATGGTCGGTAGCCACTTCATGATAACAAACTCCAGTTCAGCCTTCCCACCAGGGTTCTAAGGTGTATCCCTGGGTAGTGAGGAAGTTAATGATAATAATGAAGTCTGCTGTGATATAAATAAATATAAGATTTAAGTAATAATAGAAAAAGTGTAAAATAGATAAAATGTACTTTTTATATACGATTTAGAGTAGCCACAAAACTGGGATCTAGGCTAAAATAACACCTTGGAATAGCTATCCATAATAATATATGTATAAATAGGAAATTCGAAGGAAAACAAACACCGCCTTACATGCAGAGTCAAATTATATATGGAGGAGAGCTATAAGAATATCAATATAATAAAGTTATGAAATTTAAAATAATACAGAATTGGAAAGCCACCCATCAGTATCAAAAGGCACACCCGGACTTGCGACCGATTTTTATACACTTATCCCTACATGGTAATAAGAATACTTTGCTTGGTTTTGCTGCAGAACAGATTGAACTGAAATAGTAGGGATTTGAAGAAGTTTTTAAGTTGTAAAATGTTTGTGAAAGTGAAAAATATATAATTTGGGTTTAGATTCAAGGAAGTAGGAATAGAAATAAATTGAACTAAGAAAATTGTACAGTAAAAATCATGAACATCAGCACAACTATACTGACACTACTGTAGATATGTGGTTTATTGTTTTTAAACATAAATGTTTGATGATAAATATTTATATAAGTTTTCTTTGCAAAGAGTGGTTCACATTATTACAGTAATTGTTTTATTCTATCCATTATGTAGACCGACATCAGTCGTTAGAAACATTGATTGGAAGTTTTCTAATAAATGCACTATAGTACTAAAATACATAAAACAGTTGCTGGAATAAACTGGTAAGCTCTCTGCAAAAGCTGTTTATAATGCTTAAAATTGAATACACTATCATCTGTTTATGTGGTCTACTGTATGTTTATGTTTTATATGGGAGTGCCATATATTTTTCTCCTTTAAATTCAAAGTTAAGACTTCCAGATTATTTTGTCCTTTACATTAAATTTTTAGACATCTTTTAAATGACTTTTTAGCAAAATTATTTCTTCGAAAAAAAAATTAGACATTATCTTAAACTACAGAGCCGACTAACATTAGTCTATCCATTATCATATGCTGTCTTTTGCAGATTTAAGAATAAATAACAATAATGCATTTCATGGTTATTGTTGTATTTATTACTTTATGCCAGCCTGTTAGTCTGTGGAAAAGAGAGGTTTGTGAAATATTTTTCTTATTAAACAAAATAAAATTTACAGCTTTCTGGTTATTGTATTACTTCAATTAGTTTTAACCACAATTGTTTTATGTCAAAAAACATTACTTTTTTATTTCTTTTTGTTTGACCACCTGTCTTTATCGCTCATTTAAATTTCCAATTAATTCGACCAGCCCTATTTCTTACAAATATTTTGCTGACAAATATAAATCGTTCTTTTGCCTTACCAGATTTGTGATATTTGTACTGCGAAAATGCAGTAAAGTTTTGTTTTATGTTTACTTTCATTTAGATTTTTCTAGTAAATCAACCAAATAGCCGATCATCAAAATCTAAATTACTTTGTAATCAAACTATAGAGGTTTTATGGTACACGCGTACCATACCACCATAATTTGGCAAAATTAAAATGTAGCATAAATAAAAACATGATGTAGATATTTGGCATTTTAGTATAATGGAAATTAATATTTACAGGTGAAACATGTGGAACATGATGGAATTGTGTGCGACTTATGCCCTCCTGGCACTTTTCTTGTAAATCACTGTACAAATACAACACCAACAGTATGTGCTCCTTGTCCGTCTGGAACATATGCCGATACCTGGCATCATGCTAGTTATTGTCGTGAATGCAGTTTTTATTGCAGTAGATTGTTTGAATACGCCGTAGGAAAATGTAGCCGTACCAGCAACTTAATATGTCAATGCAAGGAGGGATTCATGTTAAGAAATGCAGAGGACGCCTATTGTCACCCACATAGTTTTTGTCGTCCTGGCTATGGTGTTGCTGATCGTGGTAAATAAATTTAGTCATTTACTATTTACCCAAGGTTTATGTTCTGAAACGATGGGTTTGTAAACAAAGATAGACATGTTTTTGCTAAGATCACCTGGTATTTAAAAGACTAAAAATCTTATATTATGGAAATATAGGTTAAAGTAGTTCTAATAAATAAAATATAGAATTTTTTTAATCAATACTCCATTTTAAGCTTTTACAGAGTGACTGAGACCCTTATGTTCTTTAACTTCAGCAAAATAAAAGTTTTTCTTGAAATTGCACTTCATAGAAGTATATGGGATGTATAGCAATTTGACAAAAAAAATTACTGTTCATTTAAATTGCTGTTAAGACACCAGGAGCAGCTTGAGTTTAAATTGTTTAGAATAAGAATACCCATATCATCCATACTTCAATTTTAGGCACACCATTTTCTGATGTTCAGTGTGAACCATGCGCTAAGGGTACCTATTCAGATAATTGGTCACCCACTGCAGCATGTAAGCAGTTAACAGATTGCACTGCCTTTGGACTGTTTGTAAGGCAATTTGGGAATCAAACACGAGATAACATTTGTTGGGATGGAAAGAACAACGTGTTACCTTCTAAACTACCAATCACATCTACACATTCTTCTTTAGGTACTAAATCTTAGTATACACTAAATGCTAAAGTTTATGCATATAATCAGTTTAACTTCCATGGGTTAAGCTGGCACATTGATAATGGTATTTGACAGTGTAAGTTACATTTTACTGTGTGATTTTCTATTGCATCTAAATGATGATATATGCCCATTTATTTGTTTTACCAATTTTCAGCAGTCCATAGGTTGAAAACAGGTATGTTGTGTATAGTGTTATATCTCATGGTCCGGATAAGATCACTGCTAGGGCCAAAAAGACAAGTAGAGGTTAACCTCTACATGGCTCAAAAATTGTTTCAATTAGTCACAGTAGTAATTTTTGAGACAATGTAAAGTATTTTATTGTCAGAAATCATATTAATTTGTTAGCATACAGCATGAATTATACTGCTGGTACCTGTTATTTAAAAGTTAGGACTTCATACAATTGAAACTATTTGTTTATTCTTATTTTACTTCAGCCGTAACTACTACTGTTCTGGAGCATTCAGTAAAATCCAGTGAGCTTGCATTCATTATCCCACTAGCAAGTGTACTACTTATTTCACTTATCATTGGATGCATTTGCTGTACACAGAGGCAGGTAGGTTTAATAATTTGTCTACAGGTCTGTACTATACATGTTTGATTATCAAAAAATGGCAGACTTCAAGTTAAAAATTGTGAATGTTTGGAAGTCCTTGAAAGTTGCATGAGATAAAGATTACTAAAAAGCGTAGTTTTAAAATTTGTTCCCACCTTGTTTTGTATTAAAATAACTCCTGACCACAGGTGTGTGTGTGTGTGTGTGTGTGTATATACACTTGTATTTCTTTTCTCATTTAAGAAATACAAACGTAAATTTACCTCAATTTTTCTACAAAAATATCCAGTACTTCTTGTCGTCACATTTTCTTACAAGCTCGATAGTCATGTTGTAACAACAGATGTGCTTGTATTTGTTTTATTATCTCTGTTACAAAGTTAACTATTATTACAAACCTCTATGAATATGAACAAGTACTTGTTCATACTAGTAGTTCTAATTTAATATACTATGATTATAGCAAATTAATAATATATGCATTTCAAGCAGTTACTAAATTTTCAGAGCAAGCAATTTGATCACAGGAAAAGCCTCATCATTGAAGTTCATTCACAAAATGATGAAGATGATAGAAGTCATTTTTTGAATTATGAAGAAGAAGCGCAGAATGATGTTAAATGCACCAGTCCATTGCTTTCTCATCCTGAAACTAATTTCACTTTTCCCCGTATGAATAATACTAAGCATTTGTTGAACTATCTTCATAGTAGACCTGAAGATGTAACGCTGATAAAAGAAGACAATGCTATGACTATTGACTTTAGAAAAAGAAGTAGCTCTGAGGTTACACTTCTGTTGCCATATCATTCTACCAAAGTTGGCCGTTTTGCAGTTTCCTCAGTATTTATTCCTGAAAATGGTGAAGTAAATGGATTAGAAAAACGAAATTATTTACACAATATTCGTTTTGATTCACTTGTGAGAAGCAATCAGAATGATACTCAAATGGTAAAAAATGTCAGTCTCACTATTGAAACTAAGCCTTTAAAATATCCATTTCTATTGCCACCATGTGACACTGATGAAGGCTACTATAGTCTATCACTTCTTGACAGAAAGATTGCATTCAAAGAAGTTGTTACTATGTTGAGTGATACACCTAAAGATTACCCAAGAAATTCTATTGCACCTCGATTGCTTCCACCCAGTCCAGCAGTCGCTGAAGTACCAGCAGACAAGTTTGTCATCACCAAGCAAACTCATACAGCATTACCAATGTCCAGCTACTGTCCAGAAGATTTTCAGAAAAACATCTCAGAAAAAAATATAAATTTTTTTACTGAGAAAAACGGCATCAATGTACATAATTATGAGGAAATATGGGCAGATGGTCGCAATTTAACACGCCATGCACCTGGAGAGTATTATTCATATGATTCTTGTGGTGGTGACTTTCAGATGTCCAAGTGTTCCATGTTAACTATTACACCTTTGGCAATTGCTTGTGGGAAATATGGTATAACAGGAAGACCAGTTAAAAACATCGAACACTTTGGAAACCTCTTAAATATTAAAGAGGGTGAGCATATTGTTGCTCCTGTTGTTGAGTATCAAGTTGCTCAAAACAAAAGGTTCTCTCGACCAGTGAAGATAAAACTCCAGCACTGTGTATTTGATCAAAGTGCACTTGATAATATCAAAGTGTATTATGCCGTGTCACCATCGAGTAAAATGTTAACAGAGGTTCCGCGACAGTCTAAAGACAACAATGTGGTCCAAGAAATGTATTGTGTGGTTGAACCAGATTTCATCTACATCTACACGAAGCACTTCACTGTTTATGTTGTGACTTGTCGTGGAGATCGCCCAATGATTATGGAGGCCATGTTGTTTGCTATGTACGCAGGCAGCCCACAAGAAGAGCTACGATTCCATGCATACATATGTGATCGACTCAACCTGCTTGATTGTATGAAAGAGGTATAATTTTTACTTTTTTCCTGCAAGTTGCTAATGCAAGTTTATTTTCTTTATTCTACAACTGTTTATGTGCACCTCTGTTAGTTCCATAATAAAAAATAATTTAATTTTTTCTGGGAAAACTATTAAAATAGTTAATTTCTGAAACTAGTAGAAATTTAAAGCACTCATTCTATTTGTAAAAAAATTAAATTCATTTTTTTTTATTACAAGAATTAACTTTTTTTGTATTTAAATGGATTTATCTAAATGTTCAAATTGTTACCAAGAAGCTCAAATCATTGGAAAAGTACCTAGGTGTTATAAGCTATAGTTGTTGAAAAACGGCCCAGTAAAAATTCCTACAATCTGATTGGATAACTCAGTAATCCTCTGATGTCTAGGGCCTCTTAGCTGATAAAGTTTGGTCCTACTTTATAAATTTTCACATGCTAAAATCTATAGAAATATACTTATAATTAATGATAGGAAAGTTTTTGATTTATTTAATGTATAAAATATTATAGGAAGTTCAAATTTTCATTAAAAATAAAAAAAGTGCCGTTTGGTCAAATCAGAATGAAGAAAAGCACAAAATGTGGATTTTACTGCATATTTGGTTCAAGTGTAAATATTGCGACCTCCAAAGGAAGTAAACTGAAGGTGTCTTTTTTGCATTCATATCAACCAGTATTTAAATAAATTAACTTATGCAATCCTTTTTATCCAGTTTGATTATAATTGCATTCTTCAAGACTTTGCAAAAACTGAGATGATCAAATTACTTGAAAATTTAAATGAGTAACAGAGATGGTTGGTGAAACAAATAAAGTGCTCAAACTATTTGGGAATTCAACTTATAGATGTACCTGTATTTAAAGCTAGTAAATACATTGGGCTTTATTTTAAGAAAGGGATTTACCATTAGTCTAGTGTATTTGTAACTATGGTAAATAATAGCATGTGTTTTTAATGATACTCTTGTTTTCAGAATTTAATCGAGCATGAAAGAAAACAGGGGTTTAAATATGTGGATTGCAAGGGGTTAAATCTCATTGAGGAAGTGGAAGATGGAACAAGACTTAAAAGTATGCTTTCCTTTGGGCCCGATTGGCAGTTGGGAAAAGATCACTTAAATGAAGAAATATTTTCCTTGGAACAGGTAACGTTTAGAACCTTAAAAACTAATATAATTGTTATTTCTGATATTATTACTTTTGTTTCTATTCATTAAATTTGCTGTTGCAAAGTGTTCATGACTTGCATTGTACATAAGGATATAATTGATTTTCCCATCCACCTCAGTGCTTGCATATTGTCTTCTAGTAATAGTTCAACTCTTTGCAGAAAATTCTTTTCTGTCATATGTCTCAATTTTTCATACATCCTTAATAAATAAACAGTCTTGCTAAGCCTCACAACAAAGCACCAAGATTAATTTTCGGGAGATACCAAAGAAAACTGGGTAATTGATAGCTTGAAATAATTTTTTTATAAAAAATGAAGTTATTTTTTTAAATTGTGATTTCTTTCACTTTTGAATAAAAACTGAGTACCCATGGCTGCCAGGGAGAGAAAGCAAACAAACAGAGACAAATTATTTAAAATACACTGAATGAACTATATCCAGCATCAGCAGTAGGAACAATAGCTGCTATTGCTTACTTGATGCCATCCAAGCAACGAATTGAAGTGGTATGCATATTTACTGTTTTGATATAAATACTTTTTCTTTTCAGGAAACCCTTGTCAAAAGTATTTCCACTCCTCTTGCAAATAGACCTACATCAACTGCTGAGTGGGTGCTCCACCCAAATGGACAACCTGAACATTTTGCAGGGTCTATCAAGATTGAAATGAGACCCAAAGAAAAAAAGAAAAAACATAGAAAGAAATGCAACGATGTAGAGCTAGACCTTGTTAGAACAACTAAATTCTGGGTCAACATTGTTCATCAAGATTTCATGAAAAGAACATCAAGAAATCCTGAGGTAAAATAAAAAATAAGTTAACTTCTGTCATTTTATAGATTTTTTCTAATTGGTAAACATTTCTACTTAAATCAGAATTATTTTGGTCTGATTTGAGAACTTTCAGACACAGGAAGTTCTTAGTATATACTGAATGTGGTAACATTAAACAACATTGTTCATGGTGCATTGGATTCTTAAATCATAATAGCACTTCTAGAAATGTTTTCATTTTCAGCAAACACTATCAAAATGTTTGGAATCAAATGATGTTTCTGATGAAGATTGGACAAAGTTATGTCAGCACTTGGCTAGTGAGATCAGAAAAGTTAATGTGAAACCACTGGCATATAAATTAAAGCTGTCTGATGCAGATCTGGATCACATAGGTCACCGGTATGGCTGATTAAAATCAGTTGTTGCCTGATAATATTCTATGATAGGTCATCAGTTTTCAGCTTTATACAAATCTCATATTGTTAGGAGCCAGTTGATCATTTGCAATCTGTATTTAATCCACAAAAGATTGAAATTGCACATATCTAATAGTAGTATGCAATATATCATAGATGTTTAACAATACTATTATCACACATCGAAATGTCACTAGCTAACATGTGACATGCAGTTTTTAAATACTTCCATTGAAAATACTTCCATTGAACTATCAAGGGCTTTCTAGCAACCGTCAGAAAGAAGTCTGACTCCAGCATCATTATTATTATTTATTTATTGACGAACATAAAATTTTACATCCGTATGGTCAAAATTAAATCAAAATCAATACAAAATTAAATTACAAACTAAACAAAATCTACATCGTCTACCTATTTTACAAACTAATAAATATAACAAATATTATGACTTAGTTTGTTAAAAATAAAACATGCTGTATGTAAAGACTCGGGAATTATTTTCTATCACAATTTCTCTTTGTCATGTAAGCAACAATCCTTTATCAGTTTATATTTTTCTTGTTTGTCATGTTTTATAGAAATCCATGTGATCTGCAGCAGACAAAATATGAAATTTGTATGCTCTGGAGAAAGAGGAATCCACATGAACCACCACAAACATTGCTTCAGGCAGTTGAAGAAGTTGGTGAAAAGCTAATTGCTAAAGAAGCCAGTGAGAGTATTCTTGAACAAACTACTTCATTATAATACCTTAAACCTTGTATTAGACTGAATATGGAACAATCGTTGCTTTTGTAAATGGGAAACATATGACATAGCAGTATAAAAATAAAACTTAAACATACATTGGAGTTTATACATTATGTTTGTAACAGTGTAAATGTGAATACTGCAGAAGACATTAATATTGCCAGGTAGTTTCGGACCACGCTATGTTAACTGTAATTTGCTGTGCTGTTGTCAAACATTTTTTTTTTAATAATAATACATTGTATATGTATGCTAGAGCAACTTGGAGATGGACCTTCACCTAAGATATGGTAACATTAATCATATGTGTACCACTGAAACACTTTATAGACATTTCCAAAATTTAAGATAGATACAATTACTTGACAAAATCTTATGAGTTTGTGACTGAAATGCATTTCTAACTGTGTTCCTAACGTTTTAACAAAGTAAAATTTTAAAAAATTTGAGGCATTTTTATAGATCTGCATATGTCAAGTTTCAATTTTGTAGGGTTAATGGTTTTTGACGTAATTTTTTTGAAACTTTGAAACAGATTTTCTCAAAATAGTTGGGTATCAGATCATGAGAATTTATATATTTAACCTGTTGCCTTTTGATTCAGTAACATTAAATTATAACCTTTGCAAAAATGTATACTTTTACTTGACTGTCTATCCCTTCATTTTAATTATGAAGCTCTTCTGAAAGAAGTTATAGGCAAATAACAGGCTGACAATGTATTTCAATTCCTGAATATCTGCATCACAAAGGTTTTTCGAGCATTTATATTTTAAAGTATTACTTAATGACATGAAATAAAATGATCACAGTTTGTATAATCAGGAAAAAAGAAATATTCCTGATATTACCCAGTGTTATAGGCTGAATAAAATGAGTATTCGATGTTGGATCTCACACAGTGAGCGTATTTGGCTAGTAACTGCAGGCTTAAGGATTGATACAACATGGAAATGGAGACCTAATTAAAATGAATTAGTATTCTCAATTTTTTCCAAAATTACAGTTTTTGCAATAAAAAAATCTTGGCAGCAACTTTACATAGTAAAACTGGTGGATTTAGTTTTTTTTGTTTTGTCATGTTACCAAATTCCCACCCAGATTATTAACATTTTTTGCAAGAAACTGTATCGTAAAGTTTGATTCTTTTTCAACTATCATTTACCTTGAAATTTCTGATGGGTAAATTAAGCAAAAAGTTAATATTGTTTAACCAGATTTATGTAAAAATTTGATGAGTGCCTCTACCTTTGTATAATGCACAATAAATTATTTTCTTTGTTGATACTAAAAATTTGAGGAAAGAAATCGAAGTTTTTATTGTATCCATTAGCAATTTTTTTAGCAACGGCTGATAATGGGGCTGTTTTATCTTATTAAGTAGTTTGCATCATTGTACATTGTCAGCTTACGTAGATTAAATTAATTTCTAATTCTAAACTCCTCACTGTAGTCAATGAATGTTTTTATTTATTATTTCAGAAACTGGCTAGCACAGGTTCGTACCACTCCTCAACAAGCCAGTCACATATATTCGTATCACCCATATAACATTCTTGTATGGATGCTGTAATGTGTAGAAAAAGGGTTAATATATTACACATCTATATATTAAATAAAATGAAGTTTCCCAAATTAGAACACCTGTACTGGCTACACCCGTGAGCTGCCTCTCTTGGGGTGTTGCGTACACATTAGTTGCTGTCTATTGTGTCACTGGGCTATTGACTTTGCAGTCTTGTTCATTCCATTCAACCTAAACATCTTATACCATTTCATTCTTTGAGAATATATTGATATTCTTCTTGCTATGCATTGTAGTACTAGACACTTAATTATGTGCTATTACCAATGAAATTATTCTTAGAATTTAACTCATCTTCATGGTTCAGCTATAGTGTGTCAGACTATATCTATAGCAATGACCAAAAAGACCTTGGGTTTGATTCCTGGAAGGGACACGTATAAAAGGTAAGTGTGACTATTCGTTATGTGTACATTTATGTGATGTATGTTGGTTCATAACATGATGAGTTTATCAGTGTTTGTCAGTGAGCAGTGCTTAGAGGTATAATAAATAATAATAGTACAAGGGTCACTGGAGGAAGTTACAAGTTGTACTTGAAGTACCATGTACTATGTAACTGTTTTATTTCCTTTTTTCTTTTTAATAATTTTGTTTACATTTCTTTCTTTATTAAACCTCTTACAACAAAAACAGAGCTCACAATTTATGTTTACCCATTATCAAAGAACTTTCTTTAAACACCAGCAGGCCCTGCAGCTAAAACTACACTGAGATTAGTAGGAGCTATTCTGCAGTCACTCAAGTCCCCAGGTCTAAATTGACGGGAGTGATTGACTTGCCACGGGGCATGGGACAGGATAAATGAATGTGTATGACGGCTTTTATGTAGAGCTTTGTTGTTGAAAATGAAATTAGGCATGATTGACATGCCATTTGACATGGTAGGAGATAATGAAGTAAATAAATATATGCGACAATGTTTACAAGACAGGATGGATCTAAAAATTAACAACGTTGGGGGTCAGGTCATTGATCTTAAATTAAATCATGATTTAAATGGATTTTTAATCATAGTAGGTTGTGTGTGTGTGTGTGCATGTGAGTGAGTGAGTGAGGAAATGACATGGGGGGGTTCAGGGAACACCCAGACAGACTTTTGTCAGTACATATGACCACATATGAGGACAATAAAACTAGAAACATATATAGGGATGCACATAGTCTAAGTTTAGACCCTTGTTTGTATTTTTAAATTCATTTTTGTTAAAAATTGAGTTTAAATCCCTATATAACAACAGCAGCTAATATAAAAAATATATTTTCAGTACTTTTTAAAAACTGTTTAATGACAAAGTGTTTACCATTAT